>WAAG01018968.1:28302-76318 GCA_013390105.1 Tichodroma muraria | reverse complement strand
GGGGGGGGGGGAATGGTCTGTGGATCTCCAAGGGTAGAATTGTGAATTATGCAGGAGGAGTGTTAAAAAAGTAGAAACAAATTGTTTGTTAGTACCTTTTGTTTGTTTGTTTCTACAGTCGCCCTGTGCAGTTTTCAGATAAATGCTTGGAAATGAAATTGTGTTTTAAGCCTTACCTTTCATTTATCTTGCAACACTTACCCAGCATTAACTCAGGCTGGGAATAAAGCCATTGCCACCATCAGATTGCATAGTGACATAGGTTTTATAAGTGGGAAAAAGAAGTGGTGAACTCAATAAGCAGTGACCCCACTTCCCTGGCTACTTTCCATCGCGTTTTTGGCCGCGCCACAGGACCAGCTGGCTCCCTTCAGTCTGTATCTAAGATGATCTCTTTCTCAGATGATACGGACTTGCAATGATAGATAAGAGAAGTGAGAAATGTTTCCACATGATATTAATCTATTTGTCAGAATTGCAGCATTGCAGATGTCATGGGTGGAAAAGGACAGACGATCTTAGTGGCGATTAACCCCCGAAGGAGAAAACCAAACCCAGCAAGTAGCTGACTTATGAACCAGTATGCTGGTGATTAGATTAAATCCCAGTCATGCAATCTATTTATTTCTGGCCAATAAAATCCCAGCTGGCTATCAGTAAAATTAAAGGTGTTAACTTGCAAAAATTTTTGGAGTAAGTAGCATGGGGACTCCTCCCATCTGCTGGCTGTCTGGAGAGAGGGCATCGTGTGCTCCAGGCAAAAGGAGCCTTGATAGGAGAGGATGGTCTGGTGCTTGTGTTGGGCTGTGCATTCATTAGTCTCCTCTCTCCTTCTCTCCACACCTCCATTCCCCGCTTCCAGTTATTAAATTCCCTATCCAAGAACCCGGATGCTGACTGCAAATACGGGCTCTACTTCAGAGATGGCAAGAGGAAGGTGGACTACATCCTGGTCTACCACTACAAGAAGTCCTCGGCCGGGAAGACTCTGTCCAGGAGAGCTCAGCAGAATGATGCCGGCGTCCGAAGCAGCAAGCAGGACCAGCCGCTCCCCGGGAAGGGGGTGCAGCTGGAGATGGGGGAGAGTGAGCCTCACATGGATTACCATGAGGATGACAAGAGGTTCCGCAGGGAGGAGTATGAAGGGAACCTCGTGGAGGCCGGGCTGGAGCTGGAGCGCGATGAAGACGTAAGGATTCCCTTGAAAGGGATAAAGATAGAGAGGGTGACTGGTGGCCAGGTCCTGGGGGATGCTGAGCTGTGCCTGTGAACCTGGCTCTGATCGAGGTTGTTGCACAAGCTCAGCCCTTGCAGGATTTGATTGCAAGTTCTGGCAGTCAGTGCCATCCTCACCCACTGATTTAGTTGGCTGCACGAGAGTGTGCCATGGAATTGTAAATGCCCCGATAAGGTGAAGTTCCTGACTTTTCTTGGCCAGGATTTGTGGCACACCCACCATTGCAACATGGCTGTGTTGTGCTATCTGGAAGTGAGGCTTAAATTGCTCTGAACACTGATCCCAGTTTGGTGGGTTTACAGTATACAGTGGTTTGGATCCTCTAGCAATTCTAGCTATGAGGGCAAAAAAAAATCAGATACAGGCAGTGTCATCTTTATTCCTCAATATAGGCTTGAGGAGAATTAAATTTGTTCAGGAGGTTCTGGTCCATGCTCCTGCTGGAGCACATGGGTCTGTGTTACAGTTTGCTCTTTCCATTCTTAGACGTGAACAGTACAGCTTGTAACGTCTTCCACCTGCACCCTGAAAACAGGATATTCTATTAAAAGCCCATTAGACCGTGTAAAAAATGATATATGTGAAGTGCTGCCAGTGTGTGATTAGTAGAAATAGAAACAGCAGTATTAATTTCAAAGAAAGCTGCTACAATTATCTGACCCAACCAATGTGCCTCAGACTCCTGAGAGAGAGGGTAAACATTTATGCTGGTTTTATTTACAGGATCTAAAAGCTGAGATAAACATTTTGACCTGGAAACAGACAATGAAAAAAATAAATCTGTCACCTATTACTCACAAATTACAGACATTTATATCTTTTATATGTTATCTATATGTAATATATATACTTAACATGGTACAATGCGAGAAAACCCCAAAACCTTTCCCCTCTCTGTCTCCCAGTGAAAATCAGACTTGCTTTCTGTCCAGCTTGCAGGTTCCTGTGGCAAACTGGGAGTTTGCCTGTGCCAAGGCATAGATATTTAAATCCTTTGCCAGATGGGAGGTTCCACCTGTGACATGTAATATGATTTCAAATGATGCAGAAGGGCTCAGGGGTCAAGCCAGGACGCTGTAAAAGAGAGGGAACCCTGTCCTTTCAGTGCAAGACACCAAACCACATGAGCTGAAAGTGTAGCGGTGAAAGCAAGACTCGGGGATTTACATCAGCTTCCACAGCCAGCACATCCATGTAGGGGGAAAGATCTGCAGTCACTTGGGTCTGAAAAGCCACAAAGCTGCATTGGAGACCTCACTGATTCCAAAAGGGCAAAGGTTTCTTAAACCAATGGTGTTCAATAAAACACTTAAGCTCTCTTCAGTGAAATGCCTGGATGGTCACACACAAAGAGTTGTGGTCAGCAGCTCGATGTCCACGAATAATTGATTAAAACCAGGCCAGGGTGGACAGGGCTTAGGGCAGCCTGGCCTCTCCATGGCAGGAGTGTTGGAACTGGGTGATCCCTAAGCTCCCTTCCAACCCAAACCATTCCATTGTCCTCTGAGTAACCAGTTTCTAGAAAGCCAGTGAGGATACAGCTGTGTGAAAGCTAGCTAGTATAATAACTGAGTTGGTGCAGCAGCAAGATTAGAAAGATTCATTAAGGTTAATTTCTCTTGTTTGCTGGATGCCTCCTAGTCAGATATCGTTTGCCCAGTGCCCTTGGAATGGCTGCCCCAGGGGGAGCAAATATGGGTGTATGTGGGAGTGCCAGGAGCAAACATCCATGTCCGGCCCTCTAGAACACAGGTCACAGAATTACTGGGCTGCAGGCAAACCACTAACATTGCCATTAACTTCTATCCTCCTTTTGCTTTGTTTGGTGGAGTTCTTCCTACTGGTTTTCCTAATTATGATGCTTTAATGGAGATATTCACATTTGATTCTGAGGCTGCTCCTCTGAGGTATGAGCAGCAGGGACTCTCTCAGCCCCAGCAATTACAACACACCAAATCACATCATTTTGGCTGGATGCCTCTGCTTCAAATTTAACTGGCTCAGCCTGTATTTGTGTCCACAGTCATTAGCTTTCATTTCCCAAACAGTTTTTATCTGTTTAACCTTGTGGTAATTGCTCTGGGAGACCATAGAATTTTTTGAGTCATGTTCTATAGCAGCTCAGCACAGTGAGGTGTTCAGTGATTGTCCTGTTGTTAGAAACCAACTCTCTCAAACAAATGAGATTTATCATGTTGGCCGTAATGGACTGTTTGTTCCTTAAATACGTATGAATCACAAGGGGTAATGTATTTAATTTCCTCTCATCAGTAACATTTTCCCCTGCTTTTTTTTTCTTTTTTTAAGACTAAAATCCATGGGATTGGATTTGTAAAAATACATGCACCATGGAATGTATTGTGTCGAGAGGCAGAATTCCTTAAGCTCAAGATGCCAACAAAAAAGGTGAGTCCTGATTTTCTTGTTTTCCTCATGAAGGCATAGTTTAAACATATGCTCCTCTCAGAGCACCTTACAAATGCAGACTTCTCTTTCCACAAGCATTTTAAAAACAACTAACTGTTGTGCACCAGAAATGGAAGTCACAAATGTACTTGCTTGGGGCAGCAGAGGGAAAAAGTGAAAGGAGGAATGGAAATCAAGAATTTCCAACTGCTACCACTGTCTGTGCATGATGAGAGTGACTTCATCCTCAGTATGTTTTAAAAGAAGAGGTTTCAGTTGATGGTGAAATTTCTGTGTGTCTTCGGACATTTTTTTCTCACCTGAACACTGCTAAAAATGAACACAAGGATAATAATTTGTCTCACTGGTTTAGTGACTATTCATGTACACAGTCAGTCACGTTTGCAGGAGCTAGGGCCACTCTACCACAAAATAAATTACCTTTCAGAATATTTGAAGTATCATTAAAGGAATGACAGTGTATTTTCATCAATTCTAAATGACCCGTGATAGATAGATGGATAGATGGATAGATAGCTACCTGCTCAGTGAGCACAGCTCAGAGATAGATTAATATTTAAACACAGACTAAGTGCGGGTCCCAGACTGTTCAGGGAAGTCCATAATGGAACAAGAGACAGTCTCCAAGCTCAGTATCATTTATTACAACACTAAAACCACACTTTTGGTTTGGATTTCATATTAATCCCCATTATTGCCTCACTTACCAGGGATTTTAATCAGAAGTACAATTAGATAAAAAAGCTTGTTGTGATCCTGTGGTTTCCTAACCCTTGGTTTGGCTTTCCCATCCCTTTCTTTCTGGATGATTTCAAAAATGTAAACCACACTCCTTGATGGTTTATTGTGATACACTTACCTAATTGCTGGTTTATTCCCCACAGTTCACTCTGACCTATGGATAACCAAAAAGCAGTAAAGTCTTACTGTTGTTTTTTTTTTCTCTTTGCTCACTCAGATGTATCAGATCAACCAGACCCATGGTCTCCTGAAAAAGATTAATTCTGTGATTCAAAAAATAACGGAGCCTATCCAGCCGAAAGTGGCAGAACACAAACCTCAGACGGTGAAGCGCCTCTCCTACCCCTTCTCCAGAGAAAAACAGCACTTGTAAGTGAAAGCCTTTCCTAAATGTCCATGTCCACAGGTTCCAGCCTCTCTGACAGCAGCTTAGGCACCAGAGGGTGAAAGGGAACCTGAACACCAACACTTTGGTGGGCATTGCTGCAAAGAATATTTCCATTTTGCAGTAAATTTACTTTTGGGGGGATTTTTTTGGCTCTCTGTTGAGGAATGAGTCTTTGCAGAGAAATCTCTGTGTGTTTTAGCTGCTGTTGTGGCACATAATGTTCATCTGTATAACAATACACTTCACCTGTTAGGCTGCCAGAAGGGGATTTATATTGTGGTTTATAACAGTCTCTTCTCCACATTAAATAAAATGCTCAGCAAAACTTGTAGCCAGAGATGTGGGTAGATAAACTTCAGAATAATTTCATATATCTGGTGTTGGCAGCTGACACAGGTAGTGCCAACCAGGCCTTACCTTTGAAGGGCTGTGAAGTCAGAGGTGGCTTTGCCATCGATCCCAGACCAGCAAGAACAGCTGTAAATGTGGGTGTAGGGAAAAAACCATGAGGTAGAATCCAGCCAAAGCTTCCCCTTCCCTGGATTGCTCTGCTACTGCTCTTCCCTGGCCAGCATCCCAGAGGAGTTGCTTTGAAGGCCATGATTATGGATGTGCCAGCTGGAACAAACAGCAGTCCTAGGGCAAGAACTCTTCCCTGCACCCACAGAGTTTTTAGCGTCTCATCCAGAGATGCAGAGCACTGGTGGGCTTGGGCCAGTCAGTGTGTGTGACATCTTGGCTGTCCTTGGGCTTGCAGGAGATATATTTGTGTGTTTGCTGAGTGTAGGGCATTCCTGGAGGTTTAGAGAAGGCCCAAAAGATGCTCCTGAGCGTAGACATGGACGGGCCTCACACTGTTTGCAAGTGGCTCTTCCAGTGACACCACCTGTGTCTCAGCTGAATGAGGGAGGAAACAGCAGCCTCACAGGGAAAATTAAAGATTATGAGGGGAAATTCAAGGCCAGCAGCAGTCAGGGATTCAACTTAAATGAGCATCAACACTCTTTTTAGCGCTGAAAAACCTATAAAGACATATAACCAGTGAAATGTATAAGCAGCCTCTTTAAACTGTGGGAGTTGGGTTGGACTTGCTTTTTAACAGGGTTTCTACAAGCTGTTCTTTCATGTGAGTTCTGAGAGATCCCCAGGAGAAATGAAAATATTGAAGAGATCAACAAGAACAGGAAATTACTGACTTTTTTTTTTTCTTTTGACCTAATGGGCTTCCTTCTAATCTTTTAACAGATTTGATTTGTCTGACAAAGATTCCTTCTTTGACAGTAAAACGAGAAGCACTATAGTAAGTACTGCCTATAAATAATTTATGGTGGATATTGCCTCAGTCATGGTGTTAACAGCTTTAATACAATGCCTGTTCAAGTTTATCTTTCTTAACCAAATGCCAAGGATCTCCTGTGCCATCAGGTACTGAAATTATAAACAGTTCCAGATTTAGTGCTGAGTAGAGTTTGAGGCTAACAAGTTGCTGCCTTTTGGAAAATAATTTGGATCTTCTTTCTAGTTCATGGGTAATTTTCTTAGTAGAGATATCAGGGAATACCAGCTGGGAATATTTAGATTTTACCACTCGTTCTACCCACAAGCTGCCTGCACCCATGAGTGGTTTTACTTTTTGTAACTATACATTGTTCTTTTTGCAAAATGCTGCTAAATATCCCAAGACAAATTCCAACAGGTATTTGTTGAAACAGACAGGTATTTACAGGAAGTATTATTTATAGTTTTTTGGGGGAAATTCTCTGTAATGGTATTGAAAGTGTTGAGATTGATGGCTTTTATCTGACTTACAGAACATGAAATAGAGTTGGGGAAGAAGGTGTAGCCTCATTTATAGCCACCAAAGGAGGAATTGAAAGGCCAGCTCGTGTGACATCCAGGGCAGCTGGAAGGGGCTGTGCCAAGCAGCCCTGGCTGCAGCACATTTCAAAGGATAACAGGGACTCTTTGCCCCATTCCACTGCTCCTAACTGGTGCCTTGGAATGTGACTGCCAGCATGCTTTTATCTTATATTTAACTTCAGCCTTTTGGGATGCCAAGTGGTTTCCAAAAGAGCTTATATCCCAGTCATAGCTGCCTTTCATTGCTGTGGTGATAAGGGCTGTAAGATATCCAGCTTCCTTTTCCTGCTCTGAAATTCCAGCTTGTCCCACTGTGTAGTTCCCTGAAGAGCAGGGGTTTGATGTGAGCACTGGTTATTGGGGGTGAGATGAGCTGGACCAGGGGAGGCAGATGCAGGCACACAGAAATGGGGAAGAAAAAGGCAAATATTGATTTGGTTTATTTGCAAATAAAACATTTAACTGGAGATTGAAAAAAAAAAGAAAAAAAAAAAAAGCCTGGGTTTTCTTTTATATGTCCAGATGTATAGGGAAAAAATCTTGTAAGTACAAGGAACTCAACAAATGAAGAGTTAAAATTCATGACAAGATGAGCAAGGCAGCAAGACAAAATGGCTCCATGTGACAAGAGGGTGAGCAAGACTGACTGGATAATGGACTGAAACAGGAGCTGAGAGCAGAGGCTGAGAGGAAAAGGAGGAACAAGGGTTTTTTAAATGACTGAAGGAATACTGGGCATAATACTGGAATAGTGCTGGTGCTGTGCTGCTTTGTATGAAATCCCTGCAAATCACCCAGTAATGAAGAACATATTGAATGTTTCCCAACATCATTTTATTCTGTGTGCATTGCTGTTTGTATTCTTCTTTCTTAAAGTTCTCCCCTGCCTTTCTCATATGTATCTTTGAACCACAGTGCAAATATTGACCCTTCCGCCTACTGCGAAATGAACAGGAATCTAGTCACTACCCGTGAGTCTTTGATGAACAGAAACTAAGCCAAAGACCTTTCAGTTATTAAAAAAGAAAATAAAAAAAAATATTATATAAGTGGAAATCTCTCTGTGACAGCCCTTTAATTCACTGGGGTTACAAGACGACAGACGGATGAGCTGTGGGACTTGCCCCGGGTGCCCTCACTTGCTTCCTCCAGTGAATTGGGCAAGAATCAAGGTAGCACATGGATTAGGGAGCTGGGAAACAGTCCCCAGCTCCCTGGACAAGCCAGGCAGTGGGCAGGAGGTGCCTTTGCTCCAGGTTTCCCTGTGCTGCCTGCTCGCCTTGCCAGAGAGCATTGCTGCGCGGGAGCGGCCGAAAGCTGAACCTCACGGGCAGCCTGCTGAGCTGTGCAAAGGTTACTCGACAATAAATGCAATAAATCCCAAAATAAATACATCTGTTTTGCCACCGAGGTCAGGCAGGCTCAGAGATGTTAAGGTCAGCCTGTGTTAGTCCAGTTTGATAAACGGCTGCGTGCTGTGTACACGCTGTGAGCCCGGAGCTCTGCTCAGCTCCTTGGGATGGAGCCAGCCTGGGCCCTCAGAGGCGAGGGAAGAGCTGCTCCAGGTGGAAGAACACCCCTGAGCTTTGATCGGTGGCTAACACGAGCAAAAATTGCATTTCTGTTATGCCCAGGGGGTAGATGTAACCCTGTTTGCCCCAATCAATTCTCCTGGTAGCTGACTATTTAGTTAAGCTTTTCTCTCCTGTACAGGAAGCACAGCACAGAGAGCTCCGAGCCCCTCTCTCCTGAATACCATGACTTTTATTAAAGAATGATGACTTCATCGACATCTTGGTTTGGCCAGTATTTGAGCTGTACACAAAAAGATCATGCTTTTCGCTGGCAGTGTCTGAAGTAACCCTTCCTTTTCTTTTGCTTCTGTAGGTTTATGAAATACTGAAAAGAACAACGTGTACCAAAGCAAAATATAGCATGGGTAAGGAACTTTATTTAGCTTTAAGATCAATATCTTTTTCAGGTATTGAAAATAACTGCATGTTGTAAATGGCCGTGGAATTTAGGTTTTCCCCCTGCTCTCTAATTTGATGTATGTGGATGTAATTGTTTTATGTGGAAATTTGATTCAATTTATGCAGCTGTTTGACATTTTTTCAAATGTGAATTTATAGATTAAACTCTAAATTAAATGGTAAGTGAGCATGTAGCCCTTGCAGATTTGACTTAGGATGGATGGTGATGCAAACCTGCAGATGAGATGTGCTCTATGTTCTACACTCCCTGAAATGGATGAGGGTATTTCCATGAAATCAAATAACTGCGGTGAAAGTCTGTGGCTTGGCCCATTTCGTTCAAGCAGGAACCCCACATTTTATAGTGGGATGGTTTTCCAGTGACTTGAGTGGAATGGTCTTGACTGATGACCGTCCTGAGTGGAACTGAGGTGAACCCCCTGAAACAGCCAGGGGCCAAGGCTTGCACTGGAACTGGGCACCTCAGCCCTCAGAGCAGGTGCTGCAAGTCAGGGGATGTGAAGTTTGTGCTACCACAAGCAAGAGTTTTAGGATTTCAGCCCTAGAATTTGTGCTGTAAGAATTAAACTCATTATAAAGATGAGTTGCAAATCAGGCCACCTTAAAGATTTGTTGGCAGCTGATCCTGTTCAGCTGTTATATACTTTATTTTATACATGATACACAGATGCACATTTGACTGTGGGACCAAAGTTAACAAATAGTTAATGGTAAATCCAAACAAATAAGGTGGAAGGGTGAATTCCCAAACAAAGTGAGAAAAGTGACCGAACATGGAAGAAAATGTTTGGCAACTGTTGAAATCTGTTATGGCATTTATTTGCCTACAAGCAGTTAAATAAAACAATAGGAACTTGAATTACAGGTAGTTCTGTTCAATATTGACCCATCAGCTGCTTAGAAAGATATCAAATAATAGAAGAACAATTACGCCACAAATTATTTCCATGCTTTGACTTTTGTGTTGAAGTAACAACATACAATGCACAATTGTTGACTCCTTATATACACTAAAATTTGGTGTCCAGCCAGTATTAACAGAAGTGCTGTCCTCTGTAGCATGGGAAATCCAAATTATTCTGTGACTTTCAAGACCCTTTTCGAGTCTGGTGCTGGATCATTTTCACTGGAAATTACATCTCTGGACTCTTGAAAGGGGAAGGTCGCACAGCTCAGTTTGAGTTCTTGCCTTGGAGTTGGTTTCTCAGTTGATTTTTTTTTTTTTTCTCCCCAGAAAATGGGAAACACAGTAGGGATTAGTTGAATAGGGAAGACACTAATGGATGATAGAGTGTTAGGATTCCTGGATGTTTTCCTACCTAAGACTGGCAAGGCCCCACAATATTGCTAATAAAAATGCCATCAGGCCAGCCCAGCATAACTCAATGAGCTCTTTCGTGTTCCAGGGCTGGAATGCTGGGTTACAACCCAGAAGAGGTGGCAAACAGATTTAAGCAAACATAGATAATGCTGCAGCACTGCTGCCTAGCAGGAAAAAAGCAGCTGTCCAGGGGAACACTGCAGCCTTTGTTATTTATTAGGAAAATTTTGTGAAAATGTGAATCTGGCTTCACTGCTAAATCCAGATCTGTAATAGAAGGGGACTATGTAGCTCTTCTCACAGCCCTAGAAAAATAATTTATCTGCTCACCGGTTGTTTCTGCCAGGAGTATGGAAACATTTGCAGACAATTCATAGACCTGTATAATCTTAAATAGGGCTTTGAAAATTAATGATACCGCAAGATACTGAGCACTCCTGGAGCTGCTCCTCCAGCAGGTGATTAGTATCTCAAAAACGTTAATGAACTTGAACAATCCTCATTTCAAGAGCAATCAAAAATGATTCTACAGCGAGCTGGTTCCTGGTTCACAGTCACTGTTCCTTCAAATCCAGTCACACACTCTTTTCTCAGCCATGAACTGACAGGCAGCATGAAGCACACTGGAGCACCTCATTTTTCTTTTCTTTTTTTAAGTCTTTTCAAATCCTCCCCAATGCCAGTGGCCAGATTTATAGATACATTTTTTTTTTCAGTTGGCATTAATCACCGTTGCCCTGCACAAAGACAAGTGCTTGTCTTAGCTCTGACTCAGCACCCAAAACTGGTTCATTCCATCCCCAAATGTATGTTCACGGGCAACACGATGCCTCCAGACGTGGTGAACAGAATTGGAAGTAGCTCTGTTAAAGCCAGAAGCTCCAGGAGGAAAAGACATTAGGGAATTAATGAGCTACAGCCCCCCAAAGGCCCAGGTCCATCCACCTTTGGGAATGGCGCAGTGTTCCTCCAGACTTCCCCACCAACTCCTCCCTCTGGCCCCGGTTAAGGAGTGACACCACCCCTAGGAAAGGCAGGACTCCTCCCAGTCCCTTGTGCCACAGACATTTACTAGATGAAGCACCAATTGCTTTTAGCCTCATGCATGTCACTAATAAACGGCTGTGTAAACAGGGAAAGGAGAGGGAAGAAAGAAGGAAACTGCCCTTTTAAATAAAAGACGAAAATGTGGTAAATATGGTAAGTATTACGCCAAGGTCTTTGCAAAGGCTTTCCCTACAATTTCTCTGATCAATCTGAAACCTGAATTCAAAACTTTGCGTGGGTGATGCGTGTGGATGTGGGGTCCCCTTATGCCATCAATTCCAGCCATATTCTCCTTGTGATCCAGCCTTCTGCTACTTTCAAATCTTCAGGCTTGCCCTTAAATCAAACTGACTTTTCAGAAAATGTAATTTATTTTAATGACTAATTTCAAGTCATTGGCTTCTAATTCTTGATTCTCAAATATATATGACTTCCTCTTGCTCTCTGCAGTTTTCCATTTCATAAAATGAGTCATGTATAATAACCCATATGATTAAAAATGAAACTACATGGAAAGGAATGAGATGGCAGCAAAATCATTATCTGATCAAATGGCTGTTATTTTGAGGGAAATCTCCAGGAAGGATGATGAAGTGAGGCTCTCTAACCTTGAAATTATAAATAACTATTATGTCTTTATTTTTCAAGGGATCACCAGCCTGCTTGCCAATGGAGTTTACAGTGCTGCATATCCTCTGCATGACGTAAGTGATCTCACAATGTATTTTACACATCTGCTGTCTGTCACCAAGAAATCCCTCATGTGTGATATGTTGGTGGCATCATCCCAAACATGACTGACTTTCTTCTCACTTGTGTCACGACTGCAGTAACTTCTGCAGGTTGTTTCCATCCCTCTGCTCGCTTTTAAGGAATTCCCCGCCTTGGTTCTATGTCTGACGATCATAAATTTGAACGTAACATTAGAAGCGTTGTTGCAGTGTTTTAGCTAATGAAATACTTCTGTTGTTTCCTGACCTTCTGCCCCCAAGATCCCTGGCACCAGTGCCAGGAAACACATTCATTCCCAGGGCACTAAGTAGCTGGTTTCCTTGGCCACGTCTCCTTGTGGAGGTGTCAGTAGCTGTGTGTCCATGCAACCAGGAAAAACCATAAGCAAGGATCTGATGTCACATATTCCATGGGGCTGGATGTGACTGCAGACCTTCCTACAGATGAAATCTGCTTCTGAGAAGCTCAGTGAGATGTCAAGAGTGTGTTCAGCTGTGGTGCTCATCAAGAGGATCAGTGAGCGCTCAGGAAATCTGGTGGTGCTCAAGCCAAGTCAGGGACCCCTATTCTGTCAGAGGTGCACACAGCTGGGCGCTGGTGTCCTTCTGATTTAGAGGTTCAGGGTGCAACTAGAACTGACAAACACATGCTCTTAGCCTGCAGAAACGCTTGGCAGAAGTCAGAGAGACTGGCAGTCATGTTGTTCACTCCTGAGGTGAGTGTGAGTGCCCCAGGGCTGGTTTTCCGGCACGGGATTTGAGGGTGAAGTGTGTCTTCCTGGTTTTCTGCTCCCCACACTCGCCCTGGTTTTACATGGGACTGTGAGACCTTTTTCTTGGAGCGCCCAAGAGCAGAGCAGCCTCTTTGTCTGCCTGATGTTTGTCATACATGTCAGGGCTCTCAAACTACAGCAGTGCCATGTAGAAATCAAGAAAGAAAGGTTAAATAAACTTCTCTTCCTGTTCTTGCCTCACATCTTCGGACAGCTGCTGATAGTCTTGTATAGAAGTTATTTATTGTCTTAGTTTACTCAAAAAATAGCTCCAAATTAAAACCTCAAATCTAATCAGCCCTGAGTGTTTGGAGAGTCTGGAGAGGGAGCAGCTCTCTGAGCTGGTTTCTTCTCTTTCCAGTGGACTGAGCTGAACCCCAAATACCATGGCAATACCGCATCCTTTCCCTTGACATTTTTAGGCCACCTTTATCACTTATTCATTCCTTTTCCCCCCGTGACAGACACTATTGCTCTTTCCTAATGTGCCCGATGACAGAAGACAAAGTGTGCTGTGACAAATGGGGCTCCTAAAATACAGCATTATTTTACAGATTGCTTTTTCTGGTTTTGATGCATTAAGTGAGTGGGAGACGTGGGTATGCAGGATGCAGAGCAGTCCTTGGCACAGCCCGCTCGATGACGCAGATTTTCTCTCTCTTTAAAGGGTGACTATGAAGGTGAAAATGTGGAGCCCAACGACAGAAAAGTAAGTTGATGCACGTGGGGGGTTTAACATATTCACGAGAATGCTGGCCTGAAGAGTCACCTGTTGGAATCTGGATGTTTTTGCCAAGATCCCAAAGAAAATGCTGCAAAAAGGCACTAAATGCTGAGCAGTTTAAGGAAAAAGAGTGCTTTCCAGCATTTAAATTTGCCCAAATGTGGAATGTAGTGTGGATATGTGTAAAGTAGCCAGCTCAGTAATGATACATTTCATGCCACATTGGTGAGAATATTGACATATAACTTCTCCTAAAGTTCAGATTATGTCATTTCAGGCCAGCTCCAATGAGAGTATGCTCAGTCATATTCTGGTATCTGTATTGGGCATAAATCCTGCTTCATTCTATGTCATGAGGATCAGAATTGGAGGAGTAGGAGGCAGAAGCAGTTGAAAACATAAACATAAAAGTGATTGGGAAAGATAAATATTGAATATTTATCAGGAATAAGAGGTCCTCGATGATGTTTTAATGTGTGCTGCAGCCAGAAGCTGCCCTGTGGATGTACACTGAGGCATTGCATCACTTTTTGCTGAAGTTAATGCTTTAAATTGTGGTTTTATTGTCTGTATAGTGAAAGGTATTTGTTCACTGTGGTAAAACAAGTAGGAATCACCCTAAGGAAGTAGAAAGTAGTACTTTGTAGTAAGGAAGTATTAGCAAAAAACCAAATTTTCCACCTTTTGTGGAAATGCTGATTTCTTAAATTCAAAGCTCAGTGACTGCATCCTCCCCATCACACTTCCCCAGAGAAGGGTGGCTTTTGTCTGTGCCTCAGGCAAAATCTGAAGTGGAGAGGTGACAACCAGTTCTCTCAGGAGGAGCTACAAAATTTGGGTGTTGTGTATTTGGGTATTTGGGTGTATTTGGGTGTTGTTTCAGGCTTTCAGACCTGAAACTTTGCCTTCCCTGTTTGTTTCTTTTTTTTTTTCCTCCAAAGAAATGCTCTGAACATTCAGGTCATAGGAAAAGCAGATATAAAGACCTTCAGGCTGTATATATATAAATAGGTTCCCAAAATTGACAGTGTGCTGATCCTTCAGGTGCAAATGGCTCATCAAAAGGCAGTGGATGTTATTTCCCTCCCTCTATTGATTTGTGTTAAAAATACCACGTCTGTCTTTTCATTATTAAGCAATGCATCGCTCAACTAAAAATAGGATGAAAGTCCATGTTTTCTGAAAGTGTCCAGATTATCTTCTTCATTACTAACAACTCAAACCTCACAAATTCGCTAATTTCACAAGTTCATTGTGTGTTTGGAAGTGTTTAACTTGGCTTTTGACTTTCAGATCCATCAAATAATCTTTTGGTGTGTTTTGGCATGTCTCTTCTGGTTTCTTGAAGCTTTCTTTAATCTTATCCAGTACTAGGCCAGGCCTGTGCCTTTTTTAACAAGAAAATTAAAGATTTGAGGCCTAGAAATGAGGTAAATATTTAGGTCTAGTGTGCTGATCTCCTCTAATCATGTCTTTGAAGCTGTGCTTTGAATATCAGGCTGATAAATGTCAGGATAAATGAGATAATTCATTTGTACTTTAGGCATAAATCTGGTTTCGAGTTGCACAAAACTAAAACATGGCAAAATCTCCTCAGCTTAGTGTTTTCCTGATATGTCTGATTAGCTTAGATCACAGAAAATGAATCTAAATTCCAGCATAAACTTAGTTTTAAAGATTAAATTTAAATATATATATATAAAAGGAAGGGGTTTAGCTAGTGCTGCACGTGGATGTTGGGGTGTCACAAACCATTGTTTCCCAGAATAGGCAGTTGGCCTTAAACATTTGGAAAATGTGGTTGAAGGAAACCTAAAGCAGAATAAAAATAAAATTTGCAAGAATGTTACTGTTTAATAAAGGCCTGCTGTTAGGTTTCAGTTCTTGCCCTTGCTGTTGTAAGGAAATTAATAATGATGAATGATTCTGGGTTGCAGAGGGGGAAACCCACAGCTCGCTTACATTTTTTACGTCATATTTCTGTAAAAACTGAGAAGTTGCTTTGTTGGTTTTGATTTTTTTAATGAGTCAAGCCATTTGTATAAGTACAGCAGTTCAGCTAGGAAATTCTCTGTTAATGGTTTGACAGGAGAATTCCAAAATTGTTGTAGGAACATTGTTTGCTCTGGACTTCTCTGTGATCAAGTGTGAGCAGGAGGAATGGGCATGGGCAGTGGCCAGGCTCTGGTCTGCCCCTTTTTTTTGCTGCATTTCACTGGAGATATGTAGGAGTTTGACATCTGTCAAGTTTCCCATGATGAAATAGCCTGTAGTTTAGGGAATAACATCCTGTTTGGTCTAGGAACAAGATTAATCCTGTTGTCCTCCCTGCACTGATACTGGTTTCGGTCTTCGCTCCCCATTGAGTTTAATTTCTTGTTCACTCTGTCGGCTGAAATGAACGAGGGAAAAAAGTCAGATTTGAGAAGCACTATTTATACATTTTACAAAATAAAGGATAAGTTGAAGGTCTCAGAGGAACCTATTTTAGTGAGGCATTCAGTTTTGCAAATCAGTAACGTGGATCATTGTTTTCCTTGGCCCACATCCTGACAAAAAGGAAGAGTGGAAATCATTGGCTTCTTGTGGTTTAAAGCTGAAAAAAATTTTAAATGCAGATTTCGGAATCCTGGACACAGAGGATTTCAGGCTTTCTGTGTTGACAGGGACTGATCCTCAAAAATACACTGCATTTGACCTGAGGCCATGGAACAGGCTTCCAAAACTGAGTGAGATTGTGAGCGTGTAGTTGAATAGAAGTGTGTTATATCACAGGGTGAAAAAAATTTAGAATTTAAAAAGAATTTAGAATTTAAGGTTTTAGGATATAGCGAAAGATAGATAGATAGACAGATAGATAGATAGATGTAACAAGATGGAGGTTTGAGGGCGTAGGGTAGTTCTTCTTTTTCTGCCTTCAATTGCACCAAGATGTTGCATTTATGTACAGGGCATGATTTGGAGTGGCATCTGTGATTTTGGTTTTATTTTGTTTTGATTCAATTTTGCCTGCTCAGAAGTGTTTGGCAAGGTGTCTGAAAGGGGCATTGTTAATTTGTCTGCTTCTGCTTCTTTCCTTCCACCAAGAATCCTGGAAGTGAAGAATGTGCTCTGATGTGAGAGATAAAGTATTTGTTTTTTCAGTTTTGTATAACTTGTTGCATGCATGCAAGATAATGATACAGATCATCATCATCAACATTTTTTAAGAGTGATCCTTCTATTCTTTTGACTACATTGGCTAAATATCTGTGGTATATACATATCTATGAATCTGTGATTAGATTGAGGGGTTCCTGAAATAATTGAAATGCTGTGACAACTGCTGCCAACTCCACAATTTGAGGAGAACCTTCCACTATCTGAATGTCTGACTTCCAGGTTTTTGTTGTTGGGTTCTGCCATGTTACTACTGATTTGTAATTCCATCAGTATTACCAAGAACCATCAGTGAATAATGTTATTGCATCCAAGGGCACTTTACTCAGCATGGGTTTTTCTCTGAAACTTAATTTTGTCTGCAACAGCTTGTGCTTTGGAAAGTGAATTGAACAGACACCTGAATAATCTAACAATGCAATTTGCAACTCTTCTGATTTTTGCAATGCCCAATCAAAATATTCTTTTTTCAATGGCACCTTTGAGGCACCTCAGCCCAGCACCTCCTGCTGGATGCTGAGTTATAGCAAAATGGCCTGAGGTTGTGTCAGGGGAGGTTGAGGTTGGATGTCGGGAAAAAGTTCTTCCCCCAGAGGGTGGCTGGGCCTACGGATCACAAAACCAGCACTGCTGTCCCTGTCTCTGCTGTAGGGACCCACCAGCCCAGCTGCTGAAGAGCCTTTGAAGGTGCTGGAATTCACCACTCCATTGGAGCATGCCAAACCATCACATTTACTTTGAATATTTGATGCAGGCTGCGTGTGTGGGCACGATTTGGGCTGAAACCCCGAATCATGGGGCGTGGTGAGATGGGGCCTGTGGGTCCTGCAGCGCCCAAAGGAGAAGCCACTGGTGCTTTAGCTCTCCCCTTTCTCTTGCCTTTCTGTTTTCCAGCTCCTGTGTGAGGAGTGGGCGAGCTACGGAGTGTTTTATAAATACCAGCCCATCGATCTGGTGAGGTGAGAGTTCAGCCCGTGGTGTGGAGCTTCCACGGGGCAGAGATGGAGCTCTGCAGGGATGCTCATGCCCTGTGCCCCTGGGGGGATGCTACCCTCAGTGCCACCCCTGGGGGATCCCAGAGGATGGGAAATTCACTGGGGGAAAAGGAGTTTTCTGTGAGTTTAGAACGTGCTGATACATCCCACATAGTGTGAAAGCTTGCGGGGGATATATTTTTAATTAATTTTGTTTGCTCATGATAGGACCTGAGACTCTCTGAAGAAAACGACGTGCCTTTTCTGTCATTCACTCACAGAATGTCCAAAGATACCTTTGCAAGATATCTTTGTCCAAAGATACCTCTGCTTGTTGCACAACAGAAACAAAGTGGGGGGAAAAAATGACCAGTGGGACAAACTTGTTTTCAGGGTGCCTGTATCTCTGGATGGACTCCAAGCATCATGAGAAAGAGAGTCCTCTGAGAAGAAAAAAATTCCCACAGGTCATCAGATCTTACTTTCTCTATGCCTAATCCAGATGTGATTCATAATTTTAGCCACGTTATATTTTAAGAAATAGGAAACATTTCTCTCTCTCTCTCATTTCTTTTTCTTTTTTTGTAAATGTATTTCAGAAAATACTTCGGAGAGAAGATTGGGCTATATTTTGCCTGGCTCGGAGTTTATACACAAATGCTCATTCCAGCTTCAATTGTAGGGATTATCGTTTTCCTGTATGGCTGTGCAACTGTGGATGAGAATATACCCAGGTAAAATGGATGAATAAATAGATTCTGGTTTTGGAGGGCACTTCAGGCTCAAAGTTGCGTCACTTTAGAAATGTTTTGTCAGTAATATCTAGGCCGAGCGTAGATGAAATTGGCATTTCTTGTTCCTGGGTCTTGTGCTGTGCCACCCACATCCCAACACCCCAGTCCCCATTCCCATCTGTGCCAACTGGCTGTTGCAGCAGGATGGTGTGCTCCTAAAACTCTCCATCCTCATGCTTCACCTTCTGGAAGCTGTGCTTAAAATTAACTCCACAGGCCACCCTGATCTCAGCTTCCAGTAAGCCACGGAGCTCTCCCAAGGACACAGAACAGCCCATTTCTATCTCATTAGCATTCATTGTTAATATTACTTGGGGAGTTTGCATTGATGTCCTAAAAATAATTCTTGGCTGGTTGGTCAGGTGGTTGGGGTTTTTTCCAAACTCAGATCATTATGTTAAAACAAACCAGCAAAATTCTGCTAATGAGAGGGTTTGGTGCTTCCCAGCACAGAGTGCTGAGGCGGGCATTGTGTGACAGAGAGATGCATCAAGAATATACATGCCTCAAACAAGCTACTGTGATCACATCAACAAAATCTGGATGTCCTCCTACTTTTAATCTTTCAGCAAGTTTTGTATTAAAACATTTTTAAAGCCCTCTGATTTTGCATTATTCGCCCTGCATGCATCATCAGCTGGAGATGCAAATGACATGCTTTGTACAACAAGCACCAGCCCTGAATAACAAAGCAGATAATGGGTACCAAAAAATAGATTTAAATTTTTTTTGTTCATTAAGATTGCTTTGTAGTGCTTCCAACAGTTTAAGAAAGTCAAAGGGAGGGTCACTGTTGCTATTTCACAGATGGAGCACAGAGGAGATAAATTGGTTGAACTCCGGTCTCTTGATGTTCAGCACTTCCCTTGTACCTTATCTATCACTGTAGTTTGTATTTCAAAACAAGAGTGTTTTATTTTATTTTTATTTATTTTATTCTGTAAGATCTTAGAGTAGAAAGCATAGAGCCTTATGGCTTTCTTAATGTTCCTTCTTATTCCCTGGAATGGAAATAGAGCTGGGGAAGGAAGGAGGCAGACAGCCTTACATGAGGATTTCAGCCCCTGCAGTGGTGTAGGATTGTATCCAATGATCCTACAGAAACAGCTGCTGTCCAGAGGAGAAAAGATCACCAGAGCATGAAGCTGGAGCCATCCTGACCCTGCTTTTCCCTTCTCTTGTGGCTTTGTTGCAGCATGGAGATGTGTGACCAAAGAAACAACATCACCATGTGTCCCTTGTGTGACAAAACGTGCAGTTACTGGAAGATGAGCTCTGCTTGTGCCACTGCCCGTGCAAGTCATCTGTTTGATAACCCTGCAACTGTCTTCTTCTCAGTCTTCATGGCTCTCTGGGGTAAGAAGATCTATGCCTTGATGTTAAGCTTTTAATTATTGAAAATACAACAGGAAGAAACAGAAGAGATAAAGCAGTATATTTATACACAGACAGTTAATGATACAAAGAACTTCTCTTTTTTCTTCTTCTTCTTCCTTATTTTTTTTTCTTTCCCATGAAACTGTCACACCCAAATTTATATTCTGGACTGGAGGCTAAAATTCAAAAAGTTGCTCAAGCTGAATAGCAAATGAAATTGTTAAGCATCTGTCATAAAACTGCTGCGTGGTATATCACAATTTCATTAACGGGATTGCACGGCTTGCCAAAAAAAAAAAATCTCCTTGCAGAGCCAGCTTCCACTTTAGAACATTACAGAAGAAATGTATTAATGTACTCTGGGGTTGAGGAGAGGGCTCTGGGGGGAAGTGTAATGGCCTTTAGCATCTTCAGGACAAACCAGCATTGATTCCTGAGTGTGCTCCGAGATGCAGTTAGGTTTATCAGCAGGCAGACATCATGCAAGGAGACTGGGAAGAGGGAGCAGTGGTGGAGAGGGATTTTTCCTGGTCCTGATGCTGCCTTCATGCTTTGAGCCCTTTCTGGGTATGTCTTTAGCACTTGGGTCAAAATATGAACCCTCTCATGCGATCTTTGTGAGGACTTCTTCGGGAATGGTTATGGAGGGCTTCCCCCCTCCCTGCCAGGGGAGAGATGGGGAACCTCCTTGCTCCAGGAATGGGCTCTGGGGCAGAGGAACTTTGATGGCCACATATTCCCAGCAGCAGTGAGAGCAGCACAAGCCCTCCCGTACACCTCAATGTGAACGAGCATAACCTGTTCTGGATTATATTTTATCCTAATAATACACCCTGAGCTTTTATCTCTTCCAGTACATAGGGAACTGTTTGTACATTACCATTCATCTGAACTGATTTAAGTACAATTCAACATGATTTAATTTTAATTTTTGGCCAGGGTCTGTGTTTGGGATAACATTTTAGATGCAGCACTGAGAGCTTATTATCAAGTACCAAAGGAAAGTCAAGTGTCAGCTCCCTCATTCACCATTATTTTGAGCCCCACATGGATCTTGGCATGTTATCCACTTGTCCAAAAATTAAAAGTTTGCCTCCCTTTCCACAGCAAGCAACTATGGGTGTCTTCATCCATTTTTTTATACTTTTGTGCAAAGTAAGGCAGATTGGCAGAAGCCACATTCTGGACCCTGCACAAAATCTGAAAGGGTTTTGAAGTGGGATGTCAAACTCCTCAAGCTCTTTGGAGTCAACGTGAAGTTTTATTGTGGTACAATACCATATAAAACAAACATTGCTTCAAAAAGGTCTTTTTAAACTGGAAAACTAAGAACTTTCTGCACAGAGTTTTGAATTCGTGTTGTTAAATTCACGTACAGTTGAAACAGGAAAGTGCAGGTGCTCATGGCAGAGCAGGGATGCAGCTCCCTGGCACCTTCCCCCAGGGCTCCCAAAACAACCCAGCATTGCAGACACTGTCCTCTCCTTTTGCCCTGCTGTAAATCAGTGCCACGGGAGGATTTCCAGCAGCGTCTCCTTCTTTTTCCCTGTCTCTGGCTGTAAATGGAAGCTGCAGCCCCCACCAGCGTGAGAACTCCCGGTGGCGAGGAGAGGAGAGGCAATTCCAGGTCCTTGAGACAGGGACCCTCTCAAGACACAGCTCTGGCCACCCTGATTCACAGGAAGCTTGTGGCTTGCGAGGGGGCTCAGCTGTAGCTTTTCCACATGAGAGTTTCGCTTGGAAGGCGAATGAATGTCATGGCCCCAGCCTGGCTCCAGTCAGGAGGGTGTCCTTTCCTCTCTGTTCAACTTTGTTACCCTCTCCCTGCCTCTGTTTTTTCTGGATACGAACGTTTCTGAGCACATCTGTTAATACTCACTGTGGGAAGCTCCCCTGGGAACACCATTTCTTGGTAGACTTGCCTCTTTCATAATCACTTATTTATTATACAACACTGGTGTATTCCCAGCATCTAAATATGTCCTCTGAGAACTCACTCGGTCTCAGGGGCAGATAGACTGATATAGACTGGGATCATTCATGGGGACTCAAGAATTGCTTTAATGAGGTTTTTTTCTCTGAGCCTTCTCCATCAGAAGGAAAATGGCTGGGTTTTTAATGATTAAAACTCTTAAAGGCTTCCTTTTTCATGCGTGCCCACATGCAGCTTTCACAAGACAGTTTGAGTATGATGATTAGAGACAACCACACTATTGTGACCACTAGGTGGATGTAATTATAATGATATAAAAATGCTTTATCTTGTTATCTTTGAGGGAATAACTCTGCCATCAGTACAAGTGAAATCGTTCATATTTTGTACAGATAAGATTGAGGTTTTTTGGACTCACAGATGAAATGTTATGCAGTTGAAGACCAATAATGTCATTAGTCACACATACAAATGTTTAAATCAGTTTGGCTGCAAGGTTTTCTTAGACCCCTTAAAAATTGCAGGCATCTTCCTACATGAGGCTGTGGATGTAACAAATGCCCTTCGTTCAGCTCACCTGGAGAAAACATTTGGCTCCTGGCACATCAGTGTTTCCCAGCCAGACCTGACTGCTGAGTAAAAGAAAACAGAAATGAAGTTATGTGGTAATCTGTATTATATGTTAAACTGTTGTTTCAGCTGCCACCTTTATGGAGCACTGGAAGAGAAAACAGATGCGCCTCAACTACAGGTGGGACCTGACTGGGTTTGAAGAGGAGGAGGTGTGTCCCTTCAGTTCTGACTCTTTGCCTTCCACCCTGCTGTTGCCCTGACCTTACAGACTTTGCCTCATGTTCCTGGGAGGGTTCCATCCTATAGGAGGAAGGAAAATCCCTATACATGAACCATTTGAGGTTTTTGTAGCAAGGGCATGACTAGTCCAGTGCTGTTGCCATGGAAACGTAATTGTATAGCCACAAAATGTGATTTTTTTTTTTTTGATTTTTTTTTTTTAAAGTGCGTAGCAGGGTCACACCTAGCAGTGTAGGCATGGAATATACAGCTCAGCTCAGACCTTCTGCTGGGCTGAAGTCAGAGTGCCAAGAGCCAAGGACCTCATTCATCACACACTGCTGTAAATCAGAAATGAGTGCATTGAAGCTGATAAAGTTACAGCGCTGTAAAAAAAGCACTGAAAAATTCCTATTAACTTTAACGATGCAGGATCAAGCCCTGACTTGGAAAACACTTCAGAAAGCATTGCCAGACATGTGGGCTTGAGGCATGGGGAGGGACACAGTGTGGAGGTGGTGGAGTTTTTGCAGTGGCTAAAAATAGATAATATCCCTGGTGTTATATTTACCAGGTATATACTAAATACAGATATAGTCTGGTTTATACTAAATCTGCTATAGAGTATAAAGGAGAAAAGGGCCAAATCTGTATGAAAAAAGGTCTTCAAAATCAATGAAGTTGAAGGAAAGAAAATCCTCAGTCAGCTGAGAAACTGTTTCCCACCTTTTTGGTTTCGATTTTGCCACTTTACAGAAAATAAAGGAGACACCTTCCCAGAGCAGGGCACAGTCCCTGCCCCCAGCCTTGCCCTGCTGTTGTTATTAAAAGAAGTATGACCTCCCTTGTCTCATCTCTAGATGACCTAAATAGATACACAACAAACACAGCTCACGTGAAACACAAACCTGACCAGCCCCCCTGGGTTTGACACCCTGCAGCCGCTGAGCCTGGCACAGCCATCACTCCCCTCGCCCCCAGAGCCTTTCTGCTGGAATTATTTCCCCTTAACATGCTTATCTCCTCCATAATATATTTAGGTGCCCTGTGCCATCAGCCTCTGTGCTGGTCCATACCTATTTACTGGGGGAGAATATAGGGATTTATTTCCTGGACGCTATATGCTCCTTTATTTTTGGTAACTTGTTAGCATCCATGAAAGTAGAGAGGATTAAGTGTATCTTTCCAATGTCTGCTTCATGCCTGAGTTCAGACCTCTGCACAGCCAAACCAGCAGCTGTCAATTCCATATTATTTTATTCTGTGGTTTTGGTGGTCAGTGATAAATAATACAGTCATGGGTTTAGCACAGAATCTAAGATTCTTCTGTTGCTGATTTGGGGGAAACTTAAGCTAGAATCATGTCGAATAGTCAGGGGTTTGAGTGAAATGCTAAAGCACAAAGTATCTCATTTTCTGGTATTTTTAGGTTCACACAATACTTGCAGTAATGTTAATTAATATAGAACATGAATAGACGGGGTTTTCTCTGGTAGCATCTAACCATCCTCTGTACCTATGTTTGTTTTATGTAGCTTTTAATATATAAATACAATGTAACCTGCAACAGTTCAGTAATCAAATTTTTGTTTATTTGTTTTTTTGTTTTTTGTTTTTTCTTGTTTTTCGTGGTTTTTTTCTGGTTTCCTGAAGGAGGCAGTCAAGGTTTGGAAAACATTTTTTTTTTAAATCGCTCCTACCTTTTTTATTCCATGTCTACTGATGAATGCCATCTTTTGATCTCCATTTCTCCTTTTTCAAGCATCAGATTTTCTTTGGAACTCCCACTGATTGCTTTGCCTTTACACCCTTCCCCTCTCCACTTGTTCAGACTTTTTGCAGCTCTGTTCTGTTTCCCATCCAATGCATAATTTTGAATTCTGACTCTTTTATGAATGCGTAATTATCGGGAATTCTGAATCCACGAATCTTCCTCAGTCTTTTGGCTGTCTCTTACTTCCAAGTGTTTCCTGCACCTTCTCCTGCAATGCTGATGGAGAATCTGTGGATGCTGTCAAGGACAGAATTAGGGGAACACCCCAACTAACAATTTTATGGGATCCCAAAGCCCAGTATTTTGCATACTTAGAGCAGAAAATGAATCCCCTCATGAGCTGAGGATCACTGAAATTAGTTAACGACATTTAACTTTTATCAAAAATAGAGTTAACTAAAATCCAATCATCATGAGCCATGCTACTTGCAGGTTGTGCTGCATATCTCATGTATATAAATTTAATCTGCACAGCACTGCACATTGCTGTCCAAATCATTCTGCAGTTGCTCCTGTAACTTTTTTTTAATTATAGTCTACTATCAATTGACATGAATGACGTACCAAGTGAATTGGAATTCAGTTAGAAAACTCAGAAATTATCAGGAAATCGACCTGCAGAGAGTTCGTCTGTAGCTGATAGACAAAATAAGTAATGTTGCTTTTTTATTAAATATGACTTCTTTCACAGGATCATCCAAGAGCAGAATACGAAGCGAAAGTTTTAGAAAAATCATTGAGAAAAGAACACAAACATAAAGAGGTATGGTAAAAATATTCATTTGTTTCACTTATGAAAAAGAAGGTTGTTACAGTAGGCAGTGACCCAAGACTAAGAAATAGGTAAAAAATAGCCAGTGCTCACTGTGTTTAAATTCCAGGTGTCTTCATCCATACATGAGATGCTCGGGGTCTGCCAGGCACAAGACCTGATTAAATCTAGAAATGCCTTTACTAATTAGATTCAGGAGTGTGACTCAGGGAAACTAATTGAGCCTCATCAAAGAGGTGCTCCTCTAACACTAATAAATCAAGTCTGAGAAAACTGTAATAAATCAAGTTCCGTAAAACTGTAACAAACGATCTTGTTCTGTGCAGTAAAAGTACCTAAAGCCTCTCAGGAGAAGTTGTCTGTCTTGCTGGACTTTCTCTGCAAATAAAAGTATTAATGAAGAGTACTAACTCCGATTTCCACGCTGAATTCCAGCCTTGGCAATAACTTTCTGCCTTTTAAAAACACAGCTTCCCCTTTTATCCCACTGAATGAGGCAGTTCATTCAGTGAACTCGCTTGTGTTCTGAACTTGCTCTTTACATCACCGTGAGAAAAGTGCTGCCAGTCACGCCAGGAGCACCTGCCTCTTGCCAAGCGATGGTACAATCCCTACAAGCAGCTTCCCTGCCCTTTCACTGGAGCTGGAATTCCTTTCCTGTCAGCAGCAGAAAGATTTGGAAAAGCTTCTTTCCTCCCCTGCACACTGATGCCCTTATCCTACCTGAGGTTATTCTCCCTTCATGCAAGGAGTGAACCATCTGTGTGCCATGGTTTTAATGAGAGAAGTAAAATCTCCAGCATAACATTTGGCATAATTTCCTCTCTTGTGTCTGTTACCAGTAGCACCACAACATGGAACCATTTCCTGAATTGGGATTTTATGACAACCCTGTGAAAATACAACTGCAATAACATTTACACTCTTTATGGGCAGCACATATAGATGAGTGTTAAAGTAAATCTGTGCTCGACTACCACTGGGCCCCTCTTAAAAGACGCTACAGAGCTGCTGGTGGTGTGTTCCCATTAATCTGTAGGATGCTGTGTGTAAGTGGTTCAGGGCCATAAGCAAATCAAATCCCTCTTTAAATCCCTTGTAGAGGAGAAACAATTTGGGTTGCTGTGCTATGATAGGCTGGGTAGATGATTTTGGATACAGACTTTACTGTATTCTGCTAAAAACCTGTAACTTGCTGTACTTTTGAGTATAATCAGAATTTGGGTCTTAGATGTGGAAGACTAATCAGACAATTAATGAATGATGGCCCTCTAATATTGGAGAATGAAAGTTGAGCAATTAAGAAAGGATTTTTTATTTTTTTTAATCAGACTATTTATGAGTTTTTGGGCTGTGTTCAATTTGGACGTTACTAATTTGGGAAACGTGAGAAAAAGAGGTTTTTTCTGAAATACTTGTTATCTTTCATTGGGATCTAGTGTGTTAAAGTTCAAATTCAACTGTTGTAAGACTTGGAAACCTTCTTAAAGAAAAAATATCTAAAGCTAAACCAAAATTGCTTATAGCTTTTTCAAGAAAAGTCTAATTTAAAAAAAAAAACTCAAGGAAAAAAAATTTTTGACATTCTTTACACCTCATGAAAGTGAAAGCAGAGCACAGTCCTGTATTAAAAAGGGAATATCCTTTGCAGGATTGACTGATGCTCCCTGGGATTTGGGGCAAGCATTTCTCTTTTGTTGCTGTTATATTTTATTAACTTAAAGCTGAAACACAAAGCCTTAAGCAAACTAACAGAGCATTCAGTTATGCTAAAGTGCTGTGTCAGTAGAGAATATGGAATTAACTAATGGAATTAATTGAGCAGTGCTTTGTAATGCCATATTGCCCAACCCTTTTCTGTTTCCTTTGACTGCATCAGAAGCAACGATATTTTCCAGAAGAGACAGCAAACAAATGGAGACAAAGAGTTAAGACAGTCATGGCTGGGGTGAAATTGGTTCTTTTTGTTCAAACTTATGAAGAAACTCAAATTATGAGTAATTATGGATGACACAAATCAATTTGGTTTTGGCTGTTGAACCTTTGTTTAATATTCACATTCCATTCTGGGTTTCTTCCCCTTCCTCCCCTCATTCCTTAGGATTTTTTGGGATGCTGGTCCATGAGTTGGGAATGGCACTGCATGGCTAATCTTAGATTTCCCGTCTTGGATGTTATGTTTTACAAAGGAGCATGGGCCATGCGCTGAAAGAGCTGTTTGCACTTCCCTGAGACAACGTGCATGTCATAAAAATAGAATTTGAGCAATATTTTTATGTGCATTACAACGTGTGCATCATCCTCTGCAATGTTCCTTTTGCTGTTGATTTTCTGGTGTTTCGAAACAATTCCAGGCATCCAAGTTTGTGAAAGACTCCAAAGGAGCAACGCTCTTCTAAACAAATATTTTGTGGCCAAAATTCAGGCAGTGGCTGATTGACTGGATTTGGGGAATCCAGAGAATATACAGAGTTGTTATATAGAAAATAACAAAATGGTTTGTGTTGGAAGGGATCTTGCAGATCACCTCATTCCAACCCCCCTTCTATAATTCCGATTAGTGTAGTCCATTGAATACCATGGGAATAGCTGGGTAAAATTAAAAATCACTCATATCAAAGGAATTTCAAGCCTTACCACACACCAAAACTAAATCTTCCCTGTCAACCTTGGAGCTACTCTGTAGCATGAATTAATTTAATGCTTAAACATGTATTTCAGTGGAGCCACTTGTGCAACAGCAGAGCTGCAAATATTAACTGTGGAGGGGGAGAGGAAGGAGGGGGATTTTTCTAGGGAAAGCAAAAGAAAATATTTAACAGCAAGAGAAACCTTACTTCGTGGTTTATGACAGCCTATTTGCATGTTTCCTTCAAAAAGTACACAGAAAAAATCTGGTTTATTTATACTCCCAGCACAGGCGCTTGACCAGTCTGAACCTGGATATGGAGTAAACAATTTGCCTGTGTGGAATTGTGACTGTAAACACTGTGTCTGCATCTTCTAAGTGGTTGTGGTTTTGCCAGCCTTTCATTCCCCCCTCCGTTTTCATCGCATGTGCAGAATCACACTCTCCTTCTTTATTAAATGTACCTTTTTCTTTTTCCCCCCCAAAAAAATTTTAGACAGATAAAGAGAAGCTGACATGGAAGGACCGTTTTCCAGCCTATTTAACCAATTTTGTTGGCATCATCTTCATGGTAAGCATCACCTGGCAAAACCTGAAATTTTTGTTACTGAGTCATTGTATGGAAGAGAAGCGATAAAACTTTATCAGGTGGATGTGGTTCAAAACAGCTTTTTCCCAGTGAAAAAATTAAAGCATTTTATCGGTTTATGATCTAAAAATCTCTTCAAGAGCTTAAATTTCTACTTTTCTGTCTCTTTCCAATAAAGGAAAAAAAAATACTAAAATAGGGTAGGGGAAAATGAAGGCACAGAAATGGAAATTGCCACACCACGGATGGGATGAATCTTAAAAAGTACAGAGAGTCCTCTCAGAAAGTGGTCAGAAAGCAGAGTCCAACATGATTTTTATAATCAAACCTTAGGAAAGAAATGATGTTGCCAGTTGCAATCATAATTGCAACGATTTTTAATAAATCAGTCAAATTTGGAGCTATACCATCTAACAGGAGAATTGCAAACAGAGCACTTGGTTCAAGGAAAAGGTAAAATAATGATGAGGACAGCCATCTTCCATTTGCTGATAAAGCATTATCATTTAAAACAAATGTTGGCAGAAATAATAATAATTCAAGTCATGGAACAGGTTGGCAGATATATATATAAAAAAAAAAAGCTTAAACCCTTTCCAAAGGTAAAATTCCCCAGACTAAGTCAATTAATTTGGGGTTTTGGAGTAGGGATTTTGGTTTAGGGTTGGGTTTTTTAATATTTGTATTTTCAGAAAACAGAAATGCAGCAAATCTCATATGCTTATATCTTCAGCTGAAGAATCGGTACATTTTGAGACTCATGTTTTAAAATCATTCCTCTGTTTAAGCAATGAAAAATTGAGTGATTTTACTGTGCCAAGAAGTGTGTTGATTTAATCAGATTTAATTTCAGTTTGTGATTATAAGAGCACGGCAAGCCTGAGTAAGGGATTTGAAGGCTGGTGTGTAGAGTGAAGTTGAAATACTCCTATTTGTTTCAAATTTGGGTTGTTTTGCTTATCACAGAGGAAATTCCATGTGTATATGCTGCTGGTGTCAGGGCTGAAAGCAAGCCCACTAATACTTTTAATATTAATATTTATATTAATTACAATTATTGTTTATATTCATTAGTAATATATAGTATTTTAGAATTTATTTATTAGTAATATGTACTATTTTTTAATACTGATAAGCATGTAGTTTACATTTACATTTAATACTGATAAGCATGGGGTATACGTGCCATAAAAAAAAAAAAAAACACCTTTTGCCCGCAATTGTGGCATGATGGTGTCGTTCTTTTTCACGTGGTTTTCAAGTAACAAAAGAGGCTCCTTTCCCACAGTCCATCAAAGCCTCAATGCAGTATTGGGTGGACTTGGGGTGTGGCCCAGAGGCCCCATTTTTAAGGTTACTTCTAAATCGCAGACGAAGCGTTTCGAGGTAAATCTTCGGTACGGTGTTGGGCGGTTCTTCCCCGCAGGTTGGGCTGACGTTCGCCATCGTGTTCGGGGTGATCATCTACAGGATCTCCACGGCCGCTGCCCTGGCCATCAGCTCCACGCCCTCGGGGCGCTCGAGCGTCCGCGTCACCGTCACCGCCACCGCCGTCATCATCAACCTGGTGGTCATCATCATCCTGGACGAGGTGTACGGCTGCATCGCCAGGTGGCTCACGCAGATCGGTGCGTTGGGGCCCTCAGCTCGCCACAAGGGGGTTCAGTCAGAGCACCCAGATCACTGGGGCTCTGAGCAAATGACAAGGACAGTCACGTTTGTGGCTAAAATTCCACTGTGGAACTTTTTTTTTTTTTTTTTTTTTTAATTATTTCCAAAATACTGTCATCTTTTCAGGTTCAGATTTCGCCCATCTACAGATGGTTGTCATGAAGGTCAGGCAGGTGTGGGGCGAAATTGGAATTGCTGTTGTAAGGTGTCTGACTGGTGGGATCCTCAGCAGACTGACTGTTGACTTCAGTGCAGCCGTACTGCTTTTATATATATACATATAGCACTTTGTGTGATCATATACACACACATATAAGTATGTATCCCTTTGTTTAAAAGGTGGCTGATGTTCTCTAAGACCCCCCATTTAAAAGATCTTGAAATGTCTCCAGGGAGGATAATTCCTTAACCTCATCCATTTCTCACCCATGTCCCATTGATTCCAGAGGTACCAAAGACCGACAAGAACTTTGAGGAGCGGCTGATTTTCAAGGCTTTCCTGCTGAAATTTGTCAACGCCTACACCCCCATTTTCTACGTGGCTTTCTTCAAAGGCCGGTGAGTGATGAAAGGGCTGTTCAACTTGTTGGAGGCCTTTTCAGAACTAAACATTAGGTGGTCCCACTTAGAGGCATGGAGTATGACATAAATTACTTTAGGAATCAAATATTGAAGGTATAAAATCCGTCTGATGTTTTTAACGCTGACTGTTGTGCCCTAGATTTGTTGGACGTCCAGGTGACTACGTCTACATTTTCCATTCCTTCCGAATGGAGGAGGTAATTGAATTTCTATCCTGTCTGGGATCGTGTTGAGTGGATGGGGTGGTGGAGATGTTCTGACTGACCTCTCCTCTGTCCACTGCAGTGTGCCCCAGGAGGTTGCCTAATGGAGCTGTGTATCCAGCTCAGTATTATCATGTTGGGCAAGCAGCTGATCCAGAACAATTTGTTCGAGATTGGCATCCCGTAAGTAGCAACTTCTGAGCTTCCTTTTTTTTTTTTAATTATTGTGCCTGGTAATGTAAAATAACTGAGAAATGACCACTGGGTGAGCAGAATGGAGTGCACAGCAAATTGTCTCCATTTCCTCAGAAAAATGAAGAAGTTTATACGGTACTTGAAATTGAAGCGCCGGCGTTCTCTGGACCATGAAGAGCACATGAAGAAAAAGCAGCGCTATGAAGTGGACTATAACCTGGAGCCCTTTGCTGGACTCACCCCTGAGTACATGGAAATGAGTGAGTGAGGTGGAAAGAAGGCATTTTAAACCATAATTATTGTGACTAATTGGGATGGAGAGCTGAGCTTTTTGAACCGTACATTCAGCAGACAGTGGATATGAGATAACTGAATTATTAACGTGTGCAGCCTTGGACTGGAGCGTGTTTCAGGCAACCCTGGCTGCTGGAGGGCTGAGTTGTGCTCTCTGCTCTTTGCAAGCCCTTACTTTAGAATGATATTTTAGATATTTTCTTTCAAGCTATGTAACACATCACTGTCAAGTTTCAAATGCAAATGATTAAGTGGCATCTACTCGAGATTGTGAGGCATATTTTACCATCAGTTGAACCCTTCACTGGAAATAAATTAGTTCAGATTTGATCATTGCCACATCAGTCTTTTATCTGATATCTGAACTAAATCTTCTGAGAGCAGCGCAAGTCTGTAGACCTGGTTGTTCTTGACAGATCACATAGAATTTATTTTTTATCAAGTAATATATTATGTTGAGTGAGAAAAATTAGAATATCTGGTGACCTTGATGTTCAGAATACTTGAAGCACAAGGGAGTTCAGTGGTACAAACTACAAGGCCATGCTGCCAGTTCCTAAAAATAAGAAAAGATGCAGTTACTGAGATCAGCATTTGGAAGTAACAGAAGAAAGATGGGCACTGGCAGTACCAGGATGAACGTGACGTCCATGCAAAAAGCAAATATGATCCCAAGTTATAGGATCCCAAGTTATAGGAGTTATTCCTGGCAGAGGCAGGAATCAGCCATGTCCTTTCCAAAGCTTCCAGTGGGATTGTTGAAGGCCAAAAACCTGCCAGGTGGAACATGGCAAGCTTAGGTAGAGCCAACACAATCACTGCCAATAATTCCTCTCCTTCAGGTGACTCATGTGCCAGCTTTGCCCACGGAAAAATTGTTTTAAGACCTTCCCCATCCTTCTGGTTACTACTCCCTTGCCTTTTACAAGGTGACAACTGGTCCTCCCATGCCCAAACGGAGCAGCCATCATGCAAACTGTGCCTGACACAGAAAATGGGATTGAATCTCCCAGAACTCATCACCTTTGCAGAATTTGGGGGCTGGCTCTGATGTGGTGATAGGTGCATTTGGTAAATACTGACAACAGGCACTGAAATGTTTTGTTTTTCTTTCCAGTTATCCAGTTTGGGTTTGTAACTTTGTTTGTTGCCTCCTTCCCGCTGGCGCCTTTGTTTGCTTTATTGAACAACATCATTGAAATCCGTCTGGATGCCAAAAAATTTGTTACTGAGCTGAGGAGACCGGTAGCAGTGAGAGCAAAGGATATAGGTAAGTGGATATTGTTATTGTATCCCTGTTTGTTTATTCCTGGATTGATGGCAGGATATTATTATACTGAGCTAGTTTCAATAACAGGGAGATATTTATAGGAAAAGTCAAAACATTCAGCTGTGGCTTACCTGTGAATTGTCATAATTTATTGAAACTTCACCTTTAAAATAGGAAGACCAGAGTTTTAAATTCAGATGAATAATTCATTAAGTAATTATTTATCACTTTTTAAATCAAAATGATCAATGCAATGCAAAATGCCTCACACAATTCTGACATCAACAGCCCTTCCTGGGCAATGCAGTTTTTGTGCAGATGCAAAAATGTCTGCATTTAATAATTCTGCACTGTCCTCAGAAATACCCTTGGGAATGAGAGGAGACTCAGCAGTCTGTGGGTAAATGTATCCCTTCATCCCTACTCAGCAAGATCGTCAGAAGGGTGGGAGCTGCAGTGGATGGAGCTGGAGCTGGGCTCTGTGGCTGTGTGGGGACAAGAGCCCAGTGCTGCCCTTACAGGGGGGCTCACACCCATGGGTGTTTGTAATGAGAGCTGCTCCTCCCAAATGGCGCTTACTTCTGACTTAAGAGCTCATTAAAATAAAAATAAAAGTAGAAATAAAATAAGTGTCCTTGTTACAGAGCCAAGCAGCAAGAGCAGAGAATTTTATCTGTTATTAAACTCCACGCTCATTCTACTGCAGTACAGGCAGTTTTTCCTTGGGCTCATCCTTGTGCCCTAGGATCATCCTAGACTTGAAGAACAAATCATGTTCTGACATGGGTTTGCTTTGGGGGTGTTTTGTGGCTCCCTTATTTGATGCTGCAGGTTCAGGTTGCTGGTGGAGATGATTGGGAGGGTGATGTTGATTTTTTTGATTGTGGTGGGGGCTTGGTTATTTTTTTATTTGTTTCTGAGAATGTGTTAATCGCAATTCATTGCAGTTGAATCCCATTCTTAAAAACCTCAAAAAAAAAATAGGTGCCCAAAACACAGTATGGCTCCTTTTGCTTACAAGCCATAAAATTAAGTTTTTATAATTTGTTGTTTTTGTATTTAAAATATAACTATCTCAGCACAATCATACATGCTTCAAACTCTCTTAACTGAAGATGCAATTTATCTAATTTTAAGGACTAGGACAGCATTTACTTGTTTGCCTCCTTCCTTAGGAATCTGGTATAATATCCTCAGAGGTATTGGAAAGCTCGCTGTCATCATAAATGTAAGTAAATCAGCATGAATTAAATTTGAATTCAATAGGCTGGCTTTTCCATTCTGCTCCATTAGTTTTATTTCAGCACAAAATCCCTTAAACAAAGTGAAACTATATGATTGAGAAATTTTTGGAAATATTTGAGGATGAGTTGCTGTGTTTATTTTCAAGCTGTGATAGCAGTAGCAATAATATAAAATAGTAAGTAGTCACTGCTGCTCTTTTACAGAATGTTTTCATAAAACAGTTCTGTCTTTCAAACAAGTATGACCACAGCTGCTTACTTTTAGTCTTTTGAAATATTATCAGTAGGGTGAGAAGTATTTTTTAATTTCAGTGCTATTTTGGGTAAGGTGAGAATCAGTTCAGCTCCTCAGAGTGCAGAATCCCTCCATCAAAAATCTGCCCTCGAGCTGCACTGCCCCCACTCAGAGAGCTTGGAAGATCCTGAAAAAAAAAAGTTATTTCAACATTTCACAAAAATTTAGCAGGTCTTAATATATTAATGCATGTACTTCTGCACTGTTCTGTATGAATAGACAATCCACAATTATCATCCTCCTTGCACCCCAGCTGGGGAAAGATGAAAACAAAGGCCAGCTGAAATTCAACGTGTGTGCAGTGCAGCAAAGCAGGGGCTCTGTAGGGCTTATGGCCACATGGCCATGGACTCCCTTGGGGTTTTTTTAATATTTTCCAGACTTGAAATCCCTTCATTTTGTCCCCAGAGTTCTACTGTGCTATGGCAAACCCATTCTTTTGGTATGCTGCCTTAGTTTGTCTTTCCCTTTTCTCCTCTTTTCCTTCGGAAATAATTTCTCTGTTTTTCTCTTTTGTTCTGTGTAGTCTCTCCTCGTCAATACCCAGTGTTATTTTTCCCTCTTTGATCAATGTACTGCTCCTCTTTACCATAAAATAAGTAAAACATTTTGTACTGTGTTTGTTCCACATGTACATGAGATTTATGCCAGTGGCAATGTTTCATAATGATGATAAATGAGGAAGGCTAAAGTCATGAGGAACTCAGCCCAATTGGCTGTCGTGCCTTTTCTCCACGATCTGTTCAGAAAATTTTAAATAACTGGATGAAATGCAGCTTTTGTGACCATAAAAATAAAACTGGGCTCAGTCTCCTCATCCTTTTATCCTGATGAAGTAAAGAACCACACACAATTAACGTCCTTTTGCAATGCAATGAGACTTTGAAGAGTCAAATCACCGCGGGTTGTTTGCAGGATGGAAAAGCAGCTGGAAATCAATCAACTGGACCTTGTGCAAGGCACCAGGGAGAAGCTGTGACGGGGACACAGGGAAGCAGAGCTGTGGTAGCTCTCCCCTGGTGCTGGGGGGTACAGCTGCTCCATTTTTGGGGGGCTCAGGCTGTCACCAACGCAGACACCTCAGCTGGCGAGGCACCACTCCAGGGAATACGCTGCACCTCGGGAGAGTGGGCAGTGAACAATCCCTTACTGGTGCAGTGAATGCTCCACTTTCAGGGCCCTCAGGCTCCCCTGAGTTGTGTGAGCTGTTTGGGCGAGTCATGGTTGAGGATGTGATGAAGTTAAGCTCTGCCTGGGTACTGCGCTCACTCTTTACTCTTGTGGCTCAGGCATTTGTGATCTCATTCACATCCGACTTCATTCCACGCCTCGTGTACCTGTACATGTACAGTGAGAATGGCACCATGCATGGCTTCGTCAACCATACACTATCCTCTTTTAATGTCAGCGATTTCCAAGCAGGAACAGCTCCCAACGACCCGCTGGATCTTGGCTACGAGGTTCAGATATGCAGGTACTCTCTTGAATGATCGCTAATAAGAAGTGTTTTCACAGCTGGCTAAGAACGTGGCAAGTTCTTACATTCCTGGGGCAGGTTCCTTGTATTTTCAATACCTTTCTTAGCACCTTGCTAGCCTTTTCTATCAGATGGATCCATTGCCTTGAGCATCTTGCTTACATATTAAGTAATCACTTACCTGAATATGATTTACTGATTGTTTTGGGAGATGGAGATTAGCATTAGTTAAATGCAATGCTTATCCATGCAAAGATTTCTGTTATTATGGATTCCCTTTTTCAGGAAAGGAGACAAATAATGATAAGTAGCACAATGATGCTTTAAAGGAAGACAATTATGTCATTCTGATGTCATATCATGATATAATGACCATGACCTATTTTTTTGTCCAGTTCCCGATTCCTGATGAGAGCAGTAGCATCCTTTTCTGCACTGGAACTTAAGGCTTATTTAAAGTGTCATCAGACTGGAGAAATTTGCATGCCTTTGACAATTTCTATCTATTCTTTTCACATTTAAAGGAAAATTATGGTTACCTATTTCAGCTAATAAATTCTTAGAAGTGGGGGCCAAATCCAAATCTGACAGTGAAAGCACTTAGACCAGCAAAGCTGAAAGGGGGACAACAGAGGGAGAAAGAGGGAGAGGAGAGTAAGGAGGAGATATTGCAGGGGAGAAAAAAAAAAAAAGATTACTTTGATACTTTCTAACTGACCAAGTAAAAAACCTTGCCTTGAATCATATTATTTTATATTATATTCTTTATGTATTTGAATAGTGCAAGTTAATACGGTGAAATGACCTCTAAACAGAAAATTCGCTCAGAGATGAAAGCAAAATCAACCCAAACTGCATTTGCAGTAGCTTTGCTTGCTTTTACTTCCTCCTGGCTTCCTCCTGCTGCTCTCTGGGCAGAGGTTGAGCAAGGCTGGCAAACATGTTTCAGCACAGAATGGAAGTGTTGGTATCGTGGTCCAAAAGCAAAATGCCAGATTTATTTGCTTTCCACTCCCAGCCTCCATCTTCTTCCAATCCCATCCATATCCCAAGGATTTTAAAATCGTTTGAAAATGCAGAGCCCTAATTCTTTCAAAATATTGACAAGATGCTGTGGCTTTGAATTTAATGTTTTGTTCTTGGTCCTGTTTATCAACACATAGATTTTCCTGTAAGCCATAGCTAAGGAAAAATTCTCTTCTCTCCACATGGCAAAATTTAGCTTCAACCTTTTGCTAATCATGTGTTAAACACGTTCTATGAATGTGAGATCAGTATTTTTGTCTTTAAAATTAGTTTGAAAAATATATGTTGCCTTTTTGCCTATCTTAAAATAAATCACCTGAGCTGTGTAGTTTACTGTCTTATGCAAAATTGATATTATTTGTAGTAATCAGGGGGTGTTAAGATGTATTAACCTTTAATTTCGAGGCTAACTTGAAGGCTATGGGAGAGTTTCATCTGTGTCTTGTTTTTGAGAGGTTAATACAGTGAACTTTCTTTTAGACAGTTCCATTTATTGTTTGACTGTTTGTTAATAACTCCTTCAGGTGCTAACATTTCTGAATTGCACCCCTGGTTTACTGAGTCTTGTTTCGCAGGTACAAAGATTATAGAGAACCCCCCTGGTCTGAAAACAAATATGACATTTCAAAGGATTTTTGGGCTGTCCTAGCAGCAAGATTGGCATTTGTGATAGTTTTCCAGGTAGGTGACACTGCAGGCACTTGGAAATAAGTTATTGGGCCAAAGAAATATCTTGTTTCTCAGTTGTTTCATGGAAAAGCCAAAGAAATTTGCGCATCTTCATCACCTTCTTTGTCCCCCCACCCAGGCATTGGCATATCCTCAGTGGAAAAATTCATCCCCAGAGACTTCCTGAACTGGTTTGATGCAGAAGAACTTAATGGCCTTTGAGACCAGCAAAGCACAAGGCTGATACTAATTAGGTCCCACCAATTTCTCCCATAGGACGTCAACAGTTTCACTGAAGCAGCATAAATTTAATCCAAAATCATTTTTAGAGCTAGCCAAGAAATGAGATTTTCAAAATTTTCAGAGTTTAATTTGCATCTGAATAAGAAGCAAAAATCTTGTCATTTGTCCTTAAAAGACATTATTTAATCACAACAGTAGTGTTACTTATTGTGACACAAATGTTTTAAGTCTGACTTATCTGAATAACTTGTTTCAAAACTTTTATTGTTTTTTTTGATTAAAAATTACCTTTTTGAGAAAGACCTCCTTGAATCAAGGTTGTTCAATCAGAAAAATTTAATTGGAATGTATTTTACCAATTTTTACCATTTTACCTCTTCTATTTGCTTCTGCCTTCCTGATGTAAGTCCCCTGACCCATTTACCAATTGCAGATTCCTTTGGATTTCTAGGTGGTTGCAGTCAGGATTGGTACATAAATCACAGAGGTCTATGCCTGATGTATTTCTCTACTTCTGGCATGCACAAAGCAGTTGAGGAGAATTTGGTCCAGTAGTCCAACTCAAATATTGTCCTCTCTTCATTTTTCCTTCCTAAGTGCACCAAAATCAGCCCCTTTCCTGTTCCTGCAGCCACCCTTTCATTTGACCTCGCTGACACTTTCTCACAACTTCATTTTCAGAACCTGGTCATGTTCATGAGTGAATTTGTTGACTGGATTATCCCAGACATTCCCAAGGACATTAGTCAGCAGATTCACAAAGAGAAAGTTCTCATGGTGGAGGTCTTCATGAGGGAAGAGCAAGGGAAGCTGCACATGCTGGAAACCTGGAAAGACAAGGACAAGAAAAAAGGGGAAAACTGTAACAACCACAGCCCCAGGTTCTCGAGGAGCCGCAGTGGGAGCTTGTCCTCCTGCCATTCCTATCCTCTGGACGTTTAGGAGAGGAGGGAGCTGAGTCTGTCGGGGCATTCCAGAGACAAAAGCCATGGCGCCAAGGGCAGGACTCCGGTAACGGACACCCCGGTGCACGTTGAAGGATGTGCTGCTCCCATCTTTGTGAGAAATGCCCTTCTTGCAAACACGGAGGACCACGTTCTATTTCTGACAATGTTGGGGTTTTGGTTTTGTTTTCTTTCTTTTTCTTTTGCACAAGCAGTAATGCAGGGAGTTTTTATATTTCATCCTTAGGTAACACTATCGACGTTGGCATGCATTAAGAAATGCAGGTACTTAGGACAATCTTGCTAGAGATATTCTCTGAGAATCTGATCTTAGCCTATCAATTAGCTAATGAAATAAAGGTAAATATGAAGTCATAATAATAATGCTAACTTGAACTGTTTTTGGAAACCCAGGTTCAAAGGTCCGTGGGGCAACTCGATAAATGATGTGCAAAATCAGTATTCCCAAGTATTCCATAATGCCTACCAGACTGACTTGCTTCCCGAGGCTGGGTTGAGTTCTGTGAATCTGAGCTTTGGAGTCTCACAGGTGTGGGGGCACTTGTGGCAGCCTGCTGTGTCCCCCACACCCTCCCCGGGGCACCGCTGCCTCCGGAAACATCAGCGCAGGGAATCTGGGAAGTGCTTTCTTGGCAGCAGCAGCAGCAGCACAATTCCAGAGATCCTCCCAGCAGGTCCATGGTCACGGAGCATTTTGTTAAATGCCCTGAGTTAATGAGCACACTGAGAGCTCCAGTGACTCTCACTGCCCTGCCAAGCACTCGCACACTGCCGTTGCCGAGGAAATTCCCTTTTCCCCGTTGTTTCAGCACACCCCTGTCCCGGCCAGGCTTTTCCCTGTAGCCCTCTGGAGCAGGAGAGGGGAGTGCTTGCACCCGTGTTTCACAACCAGCTTTTCCCACGGACTTTCTGCTGTTGGCTGGCACTTCCCAGAGGCTGTGCCAGAGGAGTAAATCCCAAATATATCCCACTTACTGTCTTCAGTGGAAGCTTTGCCTGCACTGGGGCTACAGGACCAGACCTTCAGTTAGTTACAGGGCTTTTCTTTTGTCTTAAAATCCTCTATCTTTTGTACAGGGAGCTTTTCCCTAGAGTGTAAGTCTGAAATCCTTACTTACCAGGACTAGTTAAATCCCATCAGTACAGCTCTTTTTAAGCATAATGCGTTTTAGTTTTGCTTTGTTGACCGATAAACTGCACTTCCAAATAATATTGGTGCAATTAATTCTTTTATTGCTTTGTCTTGTCCATGGCACTTGCATTATAAAACTGAAATAGAAAATAAAAGGAAAGATTTCTTTAAAGTCTAACTACTGTATGGTTTGTTACAAAACCAAACTGTTTCCAAGAGAAGTTAGTTATTTCTTTTCTTCTTTTCATTTTTCTTTGCCAGACTAATTTAAAGATTAATGCTAGAACTCTAAAAAGAATGCTATATATAGCTTTTGATATATTTATTTGTTTTAAAGTATGTGATAAACTTGATATTTTTCTGTAGTCTGTCCAAAGAAGGTACCAGAAGAGAAATTATGTGGAAGAAAGAAAATGGTATTAACCAAATATTCTTGAAGCTTATTTAAAGTATTGATCCTACCAAAGATTTTTATTAATAAAGGGCTTATATTTTGTTAACTCTTGTTTCTGTTGTATTTTGACTTGCAGGAATGTCACTATTTTTAAAATTTGTAACTCATGATAGCATGTTGCTGTAGGGCCAAATCCTGCCTGATTTATTCCCACATAAATGTAATGCCTGGTTAGTAAATGTTTACTAGATCAGGCCCACTGACTGCAATAGGACTGGGAGTGGGGAGGAATCAAGCAGAATTCTGCCCACACATTTTGTTGAAAACCTGTTCTTCCTCTCATTCCTTGGTAGCCCAAAAGATCCAGGAGAAAGCCAAACTACCTATTCTGAAGAGAAATCTTAGGCATCGTCCTCGAAGGGGATTTAATCTGTAAATATTGACCTGAAGGTGTTCCCAACTTAATACTGACATTCCTGTAAATGGTGGAACTATATCCTGAACACATACTTATCCAAATTTTTCATTATTTGCTGAAATCATGGAATAGTAACAGTTGCTTATACTTTCTTTTGTACAGTAAATTGTTTGAAATGGGATTTTGTATATAAAAAATCTGTATTACTACTTAGATATCTATAAAATTCTTTCATGGAATCATTTTTTAAGAAAAGCAAATATATACTAAATCTGTTTTATTTTGGGTTTTTTTTTCCTTTTTCTTTGAACACTTATTTGAAATAAACTTAAATATCCAAGAGTTTGTCCTGTGGGACAGGTTCTGTTCCCAACCTTCCTTGTGCTCTGAGTGTAGAGACATCTCCCTAAAAATGTCCCAGGTAGGTGTTTGAGCTACTTTAGCGACTCACTTGGAGATGAGTGAATCCCACCTGAAATCCTTCTCCAAGAGCACAAACGGAGTTTTTTGGCTGCCAAATGGCTCCACTGTGGCTGTCACATTTTCACTGCCCTGAGAGACCTGTCCAAGCAAAGCTGGCCTCAGAACCTCACTTGATGGTTGCAGGTTTTTTTCTCCCTCTCCCATTTAACTGCTGTGTGAGAAGGCAAAGCACAAGGCTTCATGCCAACCCTCCTTTCCTTGACGGAAAATATTAATGCTGCAAGTCAGGAAATTTAGTTAGCAGGTAGGAATTGTGTCCTGAGAGAATGGAAATGGACACCAGAAGCAGGTAAACCACAGTCTAGCTGGTAACCGTGTGGGATTGTCAGTTATTAAAGACAAAATTGTACATATGAGCTCATTACATATAAGATAATGCCTTCCAGAAAAACACTTGCACTGTGGTTGTGGTACTTCTCCTGAAAGTTTTTTCATGTTTGGGATGCAAAAAAAAAGTTTGCTTTTGCCAATAGCAAATTTGAGGCAGGATTGTGCTAGAAAAGATTTTCTGGAATAGAGAGAGAAAAAAAAGAAAAGAAACTTAAAACAGAGAAGCAGGGATCTGGAAGTGATCAAAGAATACCTGGACATGCCTTGATGTGACTCACAGTGACCAGGTTTGATGAAAGATAGCAAACCAAATATCTTATCTGTGCAAGTACAAAGCTGAATTCTGTGTTGGTATGACACCGTGTCCATGACATGCATTCAACCTGCGCTTGGCGTGCTTCTGCCCCAAAACCATAAACACAAAACCATTTCCCAGCCCAGATTTGGTCAAAGAAAAAAAAAAGTTCCAAACCCAACGTCTTAATGTACTGAAGAGGAAAGTCATGGCACCAGTTTGCTTGGTCCAAGAGAAAATGCAGGCCATGGGGAGGATTCATGCTGGAAATGGCTGCATGGGCCATTTCTGAGGCATTGCTGAATCATTGTTTGCCATTTGCCACGCGAGGTTTGTAGCAAAGACACGACGTCAGTCGGTGCATCTGAGGAGGAAGTTGTTCCCCAAGTGCTGCCAGTGTGAGTCTGAATCTCCTGCATTTCCATGTCATTCTGTTTCCAAGATACTGTCCTACAAATATTTTGCAGTCTTAAATAGCTTGAGGGTGAATAAGTCTCACATCAAGGCAGAGACACATTTCTATTTTTAACCCCCACACACTCTCCGGTCCTGAGCTGTTAATGATCTTTTTGGCTATTGTGGTTTCTAATAAGTGGTAACAATTTACTTTTTATCTTGATACCTCTGGAGTCTGACCTCTCCCAGAGTTCCATACATCACTTCAGTGCATTTATATTTTCCTACAAAGTTTTCAGAGTAAACAAGTTCTCTTCCTCTTGCCACTGAAAAAAACCCCGTCTTAAAATTTATATGAATTCCATTCAAACTCTGGTTCAATTCTTTGCACATTCAAGCACTATTTATTCCATAACCAAATACAACATGCCATTTTTAGTATAGCAGAGAAAAACCAAAGTTCTTTTTTTAACCTTCTTTTTTTAGCCCAAGAGGCATTTCTGAAGAAAAAACCATGAATGTGGCTTGTTTTGAATTTTAACTCTATCCTTAATTTTTAAGGCCATGTCAGCTTCCTGAAGCCAAAGAAAATATTTCCATTGATTCCCTTCAGCGTGTTTTGCATGAGGTTAAGCAGTACTTATTGAGTGATTGGTTTCACTTTGGATAAAATAAAAACTCCTGACGGTTATTGTAGGTTACTTTTCCAATCTTCAGTGTCAGCTAAAGCCAAAATAAATCAATGCAGATGCGTTGTGAGAGCAGTAAAGGGTTGAGTGCACCTTGCGCTGGTTTCCATGAGGCAAAGGCCTTGGAAAGTCCAAGAAAATTGAAGTTTTTGAGGTCATAGCTTTCATCTGGCTTAGTACCATCCCAGGAAAAAAATTCATGCCAAAACAGGAAACGTATCTGTTCTGATGACCATGAGAAACAAGAATCAAAATACAAAATATTTAGCAGAGTGTTTGTGCTGAACAAGCTTAAGCTTTCGATTGTGGTTACAGGACCAGAAGGAAAGACAACGATCATTTGTCCTTTCATTGTGCAGAAGCCCATCATAGTATGGGGAAGGGACATTCCGTCACAATGGGGTACCAGAATAGAAGTGGATTTTTTAGTAGGGGTCATTGAGGCACTCGACCCCCTGAAACTGACTTGGAAAACAGAAAACCCTGTTTGGGTAGACCAATGGCCCCTGGAAGAAGAGAAACTGAGTGCTCTCAAGAAACTAGTAAAAGAACAGTTGCAGAAAGGACACATCAAAACAACAACTAGTCCCTGGAATGCCCCAGTGTTTGTTATCCAAAAGAAGACTTCTGGCTCATGGAGATTGCTCCATGACCTCAGGAAAATCAATGAGGTTTTAAATGAGGTAATAAAGTCCATTTTTCAGAGCAAGAGGCATGTGGTTAAGCAATCTTATAGGAGAAGAAAAGGTTATTCCCTATTTTTACTGCTAAATGAAAGAATAGTGGTTATCTTCTCCAGCTGAAATATGAGATGGAGCTAAGGAAAAGGTGAAAAGTAGGGAAGAGAGGGAGAAAAGGCTTTTGCCTGCTGTTCCCAGACCCAAGTTAGCTGACAGCGACAGGAGTGTTTTTTTCTGGAAAGAGGGTGGATTCCCCTTGTAGGTGGGCTATGGGGCAGCCTTTGCCACGTGCCATCCCGACCATGCCAGGCCAGGCAATGCCGTGGGTCTTGTGTGGAGATGGAAGCTGCAAGGCTTTGGTCCTGCGGGAGGAACGGAGCTCACGAGCCTGGAATTCCCATCTGTCCTGGCAGCAGCATGTACCTACAGGAGCAGCTAACGTTTCTCAACGTATTAATCTCTGAAATACATCTCCAGGTAAAGAAGGAAGGTAATTGCAAGTAATTAGCCATCAGGTGGGGAAGCAATAACCCCAGCAGGCCAGACTGCTCTGGGTTTCCTGCAAGAGCTGGTGTGTGTGCACTGTGTGTCTGCAGGCTGCTGGGCTCTGACTCCTGGAACTGTTTGGGCATTTTACTCTCCTCAGGCACTACTGGGAGTGGAAAAGGGGAGTTGTGAGCAGGGAAGGAAGGGTGAAACTCCTGCGAGCAAATCAACGTGAACTTCAGCTCCATCCTGTCTTCAAAGAGTGAAAGAAGTAAAACGGAGAGGCAGTTCTGAGCTTCTACTGAACCTCTTCCCTTTTGCCTCTCTGCCTTTGACTTCTGAAACCAAGTTCCTCCACCTCTTTACTAGGCTTGCCTTTTAGAGCTGGCGAGATAAGCTGGCAATCACCTCTGGGCTATACCTTGGGGATAAGAAGTGGCAATTAATAAATCACTGCCAGGTTTAGGTGCTTGGCAAAGGTGTGGTACAGGCTCCCTTTCAAAAACCTCACTCCAAAACTGGTGAAGAACAGCAAAGTATGGTTAAATGTGGTTTTGAATGATCACAGAAGGTGATCTTGGGGCTGATCTTATGCTACACGTCATTTAATTTTGGTTGTATCTACACAGGGAAAAGAAATAAAACTCCCTCTGTGGCTATTCTGGCACCAAGCTGTGGCGTGTGTAACTTCCTCACTTCTTCTGAAGTATACAAATGGTAAGGAAAATATATAAATGTTATATATTGTATTAGATTAATCCAGCCTTCTCTCAGGAAGCCACGCTCCCTTCCTAGACTTTTCATCTCTGGGAACAAATGCAACAAGTTTCCCACATGTTTGTGTATAAAAATGGACTCCAAATTGTGGTTTAGGACTAGCTGGTATCTGGTTCTGACCACAGCACTGTGGATTAGCTCAAATGATGGCATTTCTCCAGAGAGCAGAAAATAATACTTCCTCCCCAAAGAATCAAGGGAGAGGGATGATGAAACCAGATTTGCTTTCTTATTTATTATATCTAAATCCCTGTGAGTAACTCAGCCAGTCATATCCTGTACCACTTAATGGCCACACAAAACTATTCATATTTTAAAAGGAAATAACTGGAGAATAACTGCACTGTGTTTGAGTAGACAAGGCACTCCCCCTCTAATCGGAACTGAGTAAAAAACTTGCACCTTCCAACCTCCAGGATAGTGACTCAGATGGAAAATACTGATGCATTGGCACATCCTGAAACAAATGAAAATCACAGATGTCTAAGGCAATACTTGTTTCTAGGAAATAACCCCCACCTCTTGGCTTGTCATTATCTCCAGTCACGGCAATGAGTTCGCAGTACCTGAGTTTAAATCAAAAATCAAGTAAGTGTGACCAGGCTCACCCGTTTTTATTTATTAAAGCAAAATTTTAGTACCTCTGAGTAAATATCTATTTAGCTATTTTCTGCTCTCTGAAGAGGCCACTCTGCAGGCTGAATGCAGAGACACACTTGGGGAAAAGTTTACGTTTCTCACCAGGTCCAAAGCAGAGTCTGTTGGTGCAGAAGAGATAAGAGCTGAATATTTTCAGACACCAAAAAAAAAAAAGAGCAATCCCTGCTGCCATTATTTCGACTGCAATGCTCTGCAGCAGGCCATGGAGTGCTGCTCCTCAATAAGGAAAGGGGAAGAAAACCTTCCCTTGGGTGGTAGGATGAAGTCCTGTGGTACAGAACTAATTACATTCTTGTAAGAAATACTCCAAAGTGGTGCAAAAGGGATCGATTTTCTGCAAAATTATTACTTTTGTTATCCTAACCTTTATTTTATAGCTGCCCAAGATATTGTATTTTCTAATGCAAAGACAGAGAATGAAGAAAAACACCTCAATTTACAGAAAGTGAATGTTATTGTGGTAAGTATTTACCTTTTCGTGGTTTTATCTGATTTAGGAACTGGCAATACAGCAGTTCAGGAAAAATAAAGAACAAATTATACATACTCTGCAGAAATGAATTAGTATTAGCTTCCAAGCCTGGCAATCAGAGCTCCTGGATTATTTCCCTGGATGAACAGCAACTTCCAGTTGGATCAGTTCAATAGTTTGGATCTTAACTTGCTCTGCTTTACACTCAGCCAGTCACAGAGCAGGAACTGAACCGAATAGAAATAGAAAAGGCCCCTAAAGAGATCTAATGATCATCCACTGGTATTTGGGGATGTTTTGTCATTTCACCATGACATTCCTCTGCAAACAACCCTTGCTCTCTGTCTTCTCTGTTCTTCTGTTTTTCCAAGTGCAAAATTGATGTTGCAGAGCTTAAGTAATAGATATGGTTTAGAGGAATGAGATGTGCTGGGCTAATATATACACACAGCTTTATTGACATGTGAAATGTTTGTCTGAATGATTTCATACTTCTATGGTATGATGAAAATTCACTACAAAAATAGGTAAAAAGTCAAGTCAGAGGTTTTTAGCTGGAGCAAATAAACAAAAGTCTACAATTTACCCTTCCCCTAAAGTTAAACTAACTTCTTCTGCCAACAATAACACAACAGAACTGTATCAACAGAATTATATCAACACTTCTGCTGTTTCAATATTAAGTTCAAGCATCTGTTAACAACTTATTGCTTGTTGTTGTTGTTACTTGGCCAGATCTTTTATCTGTATACAGCCTAGTCATGCCAGAGTTCACTCTCTTTTCAGTACGTATTTACTTTTCCCACACTCTGCTTCAAATTTTCTCTCTCAACCCACAATAATTTGACATTTCTTACAGGCCCTTTTGTCAGGGACAGTTTTCTCTTAAGATCCTCAGTCTCTTCACAAATGAGGTTCTTTACCAGAGCACTTCTTTCTAGACTGGATGTTATAGCAACAGAGGGGTGATAGCTGACAAAATAAACATGTACAGATCAATTCATTCACAAAAGAAAATACAGAAACTACCTTCCCTTTGCTGAAAATGTGCATTTTAGGGTTTTGCAAAAAATGGGTGAGAGGCATTGGATAAATACATTAAGAAATTTTATGGAAATCAATTTATTCACCATGGGAATAAAAAAGCAAGCAAGCAAACTAAAAACCTCTTGCAGCTCAATTTTGCTAGTAGGGAGGGGGTTTTTTTTTGTTTTTTTGTTTTTTGTGCAAAATCTCCTCTTATCTCAAGGACAGCAAAGAAAAAAGGAGGTGCTATGAACTCCCTTGAGAGACAAGAGCAGGTATATTAGAAGAAGTGTACAATTGACTGGGCCTCAAAAGAGAAACAGTTCCTCAGCACTGTCTGTGCCAAGGTGTTTGCCCAACCTGTGTCTCAGCACTGTCAGGATGAGGAATTTAAATGCCCCCTGGGTTATCTGCTATTGAATTGCGCTGGAAATTAAAAAAATTATCACTTAAAAACCCGGCAGCTCCTAAATGCTCCCGTTTCTCTAGATGAGCAGAATGTCGGTTGCCTTGGCTGGAAATAAAGAAGGATATTCCCGAGATTCCACACAAACACACCTCAGTCACCCAAAGCTCAGGACAGCCCCACGCTTTGCCATTCCCCAAACGGGTGCTTTTTGCCTGAATGTCCTGGTGACTGACAGCTCCATGAAGGTTCTGCTGAAATTAATCTTTCCATGCTCTCTTCACCCTGCTCCTGCAGCAAGGACTGTGAAGTCAAAGCTAAATCTGAAGCACTCCCAGGCTTCGAGCTCCCTCTGCAGCATTTTGCAAGGACTCATCTTGCCTCGAGAAACGTGGGGATTATTTGGTTAGGAAGCGGATCATTCACAGCATTTAAATTTCTGGGGAACTTCCACTGAAATCTGAGCTGCTCCAATAAATCATTTCCATTAAGTTTTATTCTGACACGGAAGTGCTTACGATCTGTTAGGCTCGCCTAATACTTTCTTTGCCAAAGCCCCACGAACTGCTTCCAAAGGAAATCACTGGAATAAAGCAAGTTGCTGGGGTATTTTCATCGGTGAATGTGTCCAAGTCAGGTTTGGACAGAATAAAAGACCCTGCTCAATCACTCTGCCTTCCGTCAGGAGTGAATTTAAAAGCATTTAAGAGTCTCAATTAAATATTGATTTGTGTCTTTTAGTCTCACATTTGTTACTAATTTAGACAATTTAATTTAAATTTTGGATTTAAATAAGTGTGCGGCGTCACTTTCATGCTCCTCGTACCTCACTGCTGAATCCAGGTTTGTATGAACTGATTAAAAGCTCAGTTGATGTTGTTTTCAATTGCATGTGAGGGTATAGAGAATAAAGGTATAAATTGCACTGATTTGGACTTCCCTCATGTAGATTTGTCTCTGAATTCGGCTGGTTGTCATCACCAGGCACCATGTGATTTGGACCCTGCTGTTTTGCAGAGTAACCTTCCTTGGCAAAATTAAAAAGAAATTTTATTTAACTGGATTTTATACTTCTTGTACCATTACAAGGGTTACTCCTGCTTCATAAATTAATGCACGCACAGCAAATTTCTCCTACACTACCCTTTTTGTTAATATCTTTCCTAGAGTTTAAAGTATATTCAAGGCTGCAAAAAAAAAAA
>WAAG01018967.1:87848-99943 GCA_013390105.1 Tichodroma muraria | reverse complement strand
GTACCTTGTGTTTCATCTGAATCACACATAATCATACTCCTGAAAAATTCAAACTTCATCTTGAGATCAGCAAAGTGTAAAAAAACACAAAACAAAACCGTATCTAGTCCTAGGGGAAGGTGTTATGCAAACCTTCTTCAAAGTCTGGAGCTTGGCAATAAAGATCCTATTACACAGTGATGAAAGGCAAAGGATAAGGAGGGAATAATTAGCATTAAGAGCATGGAGTTGTAGGCTTGAAGTGTACCTCATGCACAGGACCATGTGGATATTGCTGCGAACCCGTGCTGTGTATGCAGCCATCAAATTGGCCTTGGTGGGCTGCTGCCCCAGATCTCGAACAATAGGCTTCATAGCTGTCATGATCTGGTCTTGTTCTTCAGGATTGTAAATGTTGGGAACGTCACCAGAGTTGAGCAAGTTGTTGATATCTTCGAGGAAGGATTCACTTTTAATCTAAGTAGATGGTTAAAAAAAAAAGCAATTTCTTAAGTCAGAAGACACTCATATCTCACATGCCATGGAGATAATTTCTGCATAAATACAGCCCTCAGCCTCAGTTATAAGAAACAATTTTTGTGATTGTTTGGCTCCAGAAAGGCACACCCTGATTCTTGTCCAGCGCTTCCAAATAAACAGCCATATTTCAGCCATTTCAGGGGTGAGAGTGTGTGTTTGAGAACAAACATCCTTCTGCCCATTCCCTTTCTCCTTACAGACAAATTGAGCTCAGGCTCTTGCTCCCTGCCTCTGCAGTCAGACCCCAGGCACCTGGTGGCTCCGTTCCTTCAGCACAGAACACTTCATTATTAAAATAAAACTTATCAATGTGGGAGACAGAGTAATTGTAGGGATGTGTCACAGTCTGTGGGACGATCTCCCTCCAGCGCTACGCTCACCTCTCCACCTTTGCTACATCAGAAATACACAGCATCCATCTCCTTGACTAAATGCACCCTCCTGGGCCCCTTTGCTCCCACATACGCTTCTCACTGCAGGGAAAAGGCTGCAAGAACAAGTGGCATTTGTCTGATGCTCATCTCACTGCTTAGGGCTCTGCCACAAGGGAATGGTTCCTATGATAATGAAGGCAGTAAAAAAGCCTATGGGGAACATAACTGTGATTCCAGAAGTGGAAATTGGCCTACTCATTAGCAAGTTACAGTTTACAGTTGCAGCCAGCATTAGCCTGTGGAACCAGCAGGCATAAGGTCCTAAATCTACTCTCTTTTTGAAAAGGAAAAGAATAATTTTACTTAGGACTTCTAACATCAGTGGCCAATAGTGCTTACTTTCAGACAGCTAAAATCTATGTACCCACCAAACCCTTGGATGGAGCTGAAAGAAGCTTCTTTGAGCAAGAGAAGAATCCACCCACTCACACACAGCTCTACAGACCCTCTAGCAATAAATGCACCACCTCTAGTTTCCCTGGGGCTCTTTTATAGGATGATGAATATAGGCTACTGAAAAAATACAAATTGTGTCTGGTTTGTGTCAAGTTTCTTAATATCCTGTAGGGGAATTTATTGAGCTTAGGGATGTGTTTCTGACTCCTTTTGAGATGGAATCCACCATGCTAATACTCCTGTACCTGTGTGTCTACAAATAGGAAGGTCTTGGGTAGACTTTGAAGGCCTGCCTTCATCATGACCTTCCTCACATCATCCCGCCATTCGGTCATGCCATAATTTTTGGACAGTTCAATCTGGAAACATTCATTTTCTGCCCTAAAGGAAAAAAGAAGCCCGTGGAGTTACATCATATTAAAACATTATCTTCTGTCAATTCCCAGTATGTCTTGTGGACTCAGGGTGAAAGGACTCAAGCAAGTTGTTTTCCTACAGCGAGTCTTGAGCACACGCTTGTCCTTGTGCACCAAGGACAGCCACCAACCCAAGAGAACGTTTTACACAAAGCAGAGATACCTGAGCTAGCTAGAAACCCAGTGCAGATGCGCATGTAAACTGAGTCCAAGCTCTTGACTCATTTGAGGAGTCAGCAGCCAGAAAAACATGTAACTGGCAGTGGGAAGGGCTGAAAAAGAGATTCTCTGAAGGCAGCCCCAATGGAGCTGCTCCCCAGTACATGCATAGGTAGGAGCGCATTACTTACATGTGAGATGCCAGTCTGGTGAGAGACTGTCTCCCACTTCCCCCAACACCCAGGAGAAGAGCATTCCCCGGAGCCTGCCGCAGAATCCGGCTGATTCGGCAGATGTGCTGTATCGCATCCATGAAAAGCACAAGCTTCAGCTCTGGGGTGTTGCTTTGATTGTACTCCTCCAGGTAGTCCTCAATCACAAGCTTCAGCTGTGGGTAGAAACACTCAGTTGTGGCTACCAGATAAAAGCAATTGTGTATGTGTGTGGGTTATTGTCTGCTGGCACAGCCGGGAGTAGGGGAGGGCAGAGCCTGGTGCTTTTAACAGAGTCTGGGAGCAGCTCTCCTCTGGGCTCCTGTAAGGAACTGCCATCACATGGGCTGAATCAGGTAGTGGTGGTGGCAGCAGCTGCTCAATGGTGACCTTAAACTAACTCAGGCAAGTGACTACAGTCTGCTGTTCCCAACTGTGCTGTTTGCCTCGAGAAACAGCAGGGTGTAGTTCAAAATAAAAGAGCTTATGGCTGCCTGATCCATACTGCTCCAGGGCCTCCCTCTGGGTTAGTTTCCTTGCTCTATAAGTGACCACTGCCTGTTGCTGAATCCTGTGGTTAGGATTCTGGCTGGAAAGCACAGGTGCTGGGGAAGAAAACAACACTGGCTGTAGATGAGTAGAGGAGTGCACTCCTCTCCCAGTCCAGCCATCACATGGAATAGCTGCAGGAACAGTTTCTCTTGCCCTTCCCAGGGCTCTCTTCAACAGCACCCTCAGGCCAGAGAAGGAGATGAAGCATGAAGACATCTGGGGCTTGATCCTACCCCCTCAGCAATCTCACTGTGAAGCTGGGAAAGCAACACCAGCTGGAATTCACACAGCGCTGAGATCTCTGCCTAGATGCAGAGTCCTGTGTGTATCAGTGGGGACTGTGCAGCTGCCTCTATGTCTGGCTGTCTCAGCTGTGCTCACCTCGGTGGGGGACAGGCCTACCTACTTTGCAAAAGGGATTGGAAAGCTCAGTTAATTACCAGCCCTTGTCACACAGCTATCACAAGAGGAGAGACAACAGAATAATCATCTGTTTTTGATAATGAGTGCAAAATGCATCACTCATTGCTTTTGCTTAATTACCACTACCCAAGTACTCCCAGTATCTTCTCCAACAGGGAGTCTGGCAGTAACATTAATTACTTGTAAAGGTCAACTGTGAAGTCTTTAATGGCAAAAGTAGTATTGTTTGGGGGTAATGTGCCATTTCTTTCCAGCAAATTTCACTTTTCAGTCCCAAGTGTGGCTCATTTGGGAGATTTGGCATAGCAGGCTGCCTCCAGGATTGCAATGCAGAGACAGCTTGTTCCACCTCAACTGCCCATCACAACAAATATAGCCACTATTCATACATGTGGTAGGTTTTCACAGGAGACCTGTAGTTTCAGACACCTCTAATTAAAGCACCACTATTGCTATTATTACTGTTTTCCTTTGTTTGTAGAAGACTGGGAAGATGTGAACATAGCTCACAACGTGATTCCCGGGGTCCTTACCTTATCCTGGCTGTCGATTGCTTGGTATATTTTGACGTTGGCACCTGGCTCCATGAAGTCCCCAAACAGAACTGGCTGGGAGGGAATGACCTCCTCAAAAGTGGTGCCAAACTCCTCCATCTTCTTTGTCATTAGGTCGTCAAACCAGGTCCGGTCCTCCTCACTGACCAAGCGATCACGGAAGACCCGGCAGCTCTCATGGTACCACAATCTCAGCAGGTGCTCTTTGTTCTGGCAGGAAATCCCAGCAAAACGGCCCCCATGAGAGAAGCAGAGAAGTGTTATGAGCATTGCTGTCAGGAAAGCTGGATCCTGCCCAGCATGTGGCCAGCCCCACTCCTGTTACAAGGCAACTGGAGCAGAGAAAGAACTGGACAGAGGAAGCTGCTTTCCCTTCTCCTCTCAAAAACAACTCTTGTCAAAACAGCTGCTTTGCAGAGAGCTCATTACAGCATCAGTTTGTCCCCCTCTATTTGTCCATATGTCCATATGCTTTCTTTGAGAGATTTAAATTTTATGTTCTTTGTTCTTATCTTTTAGCAGTTTGATGTAATTTTTACTGTTTTCTTGTGTGTTTTTTGAAGGATCCTTTTATTTGGCTGATAGCACAGAACCTATAGTACTTAGGGTCTTAAGTACTTCCTGTGATAATCCAGTCTCTGCGAGCCTGGCTGGAGCCACAGCCAGGTCCTCAGGAGAGCTGAAGGTGCAGAAGCAGGTAATAGGACAACATCTCTGCCCCTACTTGGGCCCTGTCTGATCCCCCATGCTGCTCTATCCAGCCCTGAATGGGTGGGCTGTGTCCTACTGACTCCTTGTGGCCACTCACCTGCTTCCATGCCAAAGAAGGACTGTGATGAGGGGGATGTCTGCCTTCTACTGGTACCAGGCAATAGCCAAAAGGGAGACCACCACACCCATTGAGCAATATCAAAATGCATCTTCAATGGGAAATTGAAGCCTGTTTGCAACCCTGTGAATGAGGCCTCAACTAGAACATTTCAGTCACTAGTGATGTCCCTCAGGGGTCTGTACTGGGGCCAGTTCTGTTCAATATTTTTACTAACAACATGGATGAGGTTATTGAGTCTTTCATTAGTAAATCTGCAGACAACACTAAGATGGGAGCGTGTGTCCATCTGTTGGAAGGTAGGAAGACTCTGCAAGAGAGATCTGGAACAGTTGGATGGATGGGCAGAGTCCAAGAAGATGAAGTTTAATAAGTCCAAGTGCTGAGTCCTGCATTTTGGACACAAAATAATCAATAACCCCTGGAACATTATAGGGGAAAGGGACCTGGGGGTACTGGTCCACAGCCGACTGAACATGAGTCAGCAGAGTGCCCTGATGGCCAGGAAGGCCAACAGCCCCTGGCCTGTATCAGGAATAGTGTGGCCAGCAGGAGCAGGAGGTCATTCTGCCCCTGTACTCGGCACTGGTGAGGCTGCACCTTGAGTGCTGTGTCCAGTTCTGGACCCTCAGTTTGGGAAGGATGTTGAGATGCTTGAGCATGTCCAGAGGAGGCAATGAGGCTGGTGAATGACTGAGGGAGCTGGGGCTGTTTAGCCTGGAGAAAAGGAGACTCAGGGGTGACTTTATCACTCTCTACAACTCCCTGAAAGGTGGGTGTAGGCAGGTGGGGGTTGGTCTCTTTCTCCAGGCAGCAGCTGACAGAATGAGAGGACACAGTCTTAAGCTGGAAATTTAGGTTGGATATTAGGAAGTTTTTATGGAAGTGGTGATAAAATACTGGAATGGTCTGCCCACGGAGCTGGTGGAGTCACCATCCCTGGATGTGTTTAAAAATAGATTGGATGTGGCACTTGGTGCCAGGGTTTAGTTGAGGTGTTAGGGCATGGGTTGGACTCGATGATCTTTAAGGTCTCTTCCAACCCAGTGATTCTGTGATTTCTGGTCTTGCCCTGGGTAGCAGGGCTGTGCTGATGGGAGAACTCACCTCGACCTTGCCAGGCTCAGCCATGAGCATGCCCTGGAACACCTTTGAGAGGTCTCTCAGGTTGAAGGTGTAATGTGACTTTGCTGGTGTGGGCAGCAGCTGGGATGTGATGGTCATATACACGGAGATTGTGGCATCGACTAAGGGCTCGTTCAAGTCTTTCACTGCAACTGCTCCCGCTGCAGAGACAGAAGATGGAGAGGATGCCAAATGGTAAGTCTGGGCTGAGAAGGTCCTTGCAGTCCAGGAAGGTGGCACTGAGTGGCAGAAGTACTGGCTTCTTGTTCCTGCCCAAGTGTGACTTGGGCAGGAACACACTTTTTTCTGCTTTTTTCTGAGAGACAGTGAGGAACTTGCTCACTGCAGTGGACAGCTGCCAATGGGTTTATCAACTAATGTGAGCCAGATTTGGGGGTAGAAGAATGCTTCACAGTGATTCTGTGGTGTGCAAACTTCATGCCCCCCAGGAACAGAGGAAGCACTGCCAGACAGGTAATTGATTCCTACCTGAAATATTCCAGATAGGCTTTCCTTCTCCCTCCTTGCACTCCTGCAGTGAAACCTCAGCTACTTTTAAGCTAGAAGGTGTTAGTGCCCTCTTAGCCAAACCCCCTGCAATTCATTATGCTCAGCAAATGCAAAGCCACTGAGGAATAATTTCTTATGCAAAAGTCTGGCAAGATTTAAACACAGCTGCCAGTTTTAGAGCATAATTATTTTTTTCTCCCAATGAAGTTTATTGCAAACACTCCTGGAGAAGTAGAGACCTGTGACACCCCAGTATTTTGCACTTTCTTGCATTATTTCAAAAATCCTTAAATTTCTTCTTAAATCACAGCTAGATGTTTCAGTGTGCCCCTGAGATCACAGTCAGGTACTGGTGCTTCTGAATATTGCAAGCACTCAGAAAGCTCTGCTTGGCTTCTCCCGTAGCTGACTATTCTCACTCCTTTCTACTGGCAGATTTGCAGATGAGGGCATATTTGCAAAGATGATCCTAAATTCCCACCCTGTCAAGTATAAGAGGACTCATTTCACTCCAAATGAACCCTTTTTTCATGGTGGCTGTAGCACCATGCTCAGATCCACCCTGCTCAGCTGTCCACAGGCTGCAGCAGATGGAGAGTAACAGAAGGCTCTGCTTCCACAGAAGGCTGTTGTCTGGGCAAGTGTCTGTCTGCGGAAAGCACAGGTAAGCTGTGCCATGCTGTGCTCACCAGCTTGTTCTGTTCATGGTCTCTCTCATCTCTCTGCTCTTACTTACGCACTGGATTTCTGTAACTTTTTTCTCCTAGGAGTCCATCTAGAAAAAGACAAAAAAATTAGTTCCAACTTTACCTGCTGAGGTTAAGAATATCTGCATCACCTATCACAAACAAAATCCTCTTTGAAAGGCCCAGGCTGTAGGATAACATATTGCAACTGTGAAGGCCAAAGCTGTAGTTTGCTGGTTTGCACCAGCAGAGTTTGGCCCTGAGACTAAATAGTGTATGAGCTCTCTGTTTGCTAAGCCTCTTAAAACACTTTCCTTAAAGCATCTTCGAGTGACTACTGCAAGTTCCAGCTTCCAACACTTTGATCAGATCATCAATATTAATTGCTCCCCTTCCAAACTCCATTGTCATCAAACTGACTTTCAACATAAGGAGAAGGTGGCAGTTTTCTGCAGAACTTACCCATCCAGCTGCCAAGGATGGTGGAGAAGATCTTCTTCTTGCTGCTGTCATCCATCTCGGTGAAGGAGAGGTAGTTGAAATGGCGAGTGAGGCGTGGAGTGACAGGATTCCTTCCCCCTCCAGGAGGTCCCATGGCACAGACAAAATTAATATCTACCAGCTTCTTAAAAGTACCTTTGAGAGTGTAAAATCAGGAATGAGTGCCGAGCTGTAGCTAAAAACCCACGCCACAAATCTCCACGTACACATATCTAACAGGCCAACTTTTGCCAAGAGCTCTGGGCACAGGATCTGGGTCATACCGATCTGTTTCCGGTCGTACCAGCCGTGGTGGTCCATCCACTGCCGCAGCAGCTCGATGGGTGGCTGAGCTCCATATTGCTCCAGCATGGGCATGTTCAAGTCGTCGATAAAAAATATGAAGTACCGACCAACCGGAGGCCCGAACACTCCCTTCCTCCTGCAAATTCAGAACCCGTGTCAGGACACAGGACAACTCCTACTGCAAAGGTACTTCTAACTTGATCCAAGAGCATGTTTTTTTTCCTCTGGATGTTTCCTGAGTCAACAGTTTCAGCTATTTTTACACTCCTTTGTAAGAGCCTTTGCATGGAAAAGACCTGGAACAATGTTTGAGACATTGGCTTCTCTCCACGTGAAATTTTGTTGACTTATGCACAATGCCAAGGAGTAAATGGGTGCAAATAAAAGCAAAGCTTGAGCCCATGAATCTGTTGGAAACTTCGAACTCCAAAGTGGCTGACCAGGGAGGTGAAATGGAAGCTGTTTACTGTGGGGAGCAGGATTGAGGGTAGGCAGCCACATTTTCTCCCTTCATCACTTTCTGTAAAGATCCCACACCAGGGTTTGCAAACACCTGTGCCATGAAATGTAGTATTTCTGGAATAACTACAATTGGAGAAAATTTTACTGGCTTTCACTAATCCTTCTCGCTCTCTTGCCACTATAACAAGCTATCATTTGCTTTCACAATCCCAGCTCAGATGTGCTGTGTGTCCTACATGTTATCCACAGCTGTCGGTGCTCAGGGCACCTTTAGGTCTTGGGATGAAACTAAATAGCCAAGTTGACAGAAACACTGAGCTCTGGGATACTGCCTTTGCATACACAGAAAGGAATCTTGCCTCTTATCCAGTTTGCTGTCGATGAGATCCTGGGTTTGATTAGCAGAGGTGCGTGCTGAAAACATCAGGAAATGGGTGATGTATTTGTTAGGCAAGTTCTTCAAAAGCTTGTCCGCAATTGTGAGAGTCTTCCCTGTGCCAGTGGGACCAATGCAAAGAACCTAGAAGCACAACCAGCAATGCAGCATAATTATAGGCAAGCAGCCTGTGTTTCCCAGCACTCTGACATTTGCTGGAGGAAATGCAAGTCACTGCTTTTTTAGGCATTTGAAGGCTGGGAGAGGGCTGTTGGGCTTGCTTCCTCAATAAGGTCAGCTGCCCAATACCAAAATCTCTTGGTGTGGATGGAATCCAACCAGAGAAGTGTGAAATGGAACTGTAGGAAACAGGTAAAAGAGGGATGGTGATGGGCTATCTAGAAATTGCTGCATTTTGATTGATCAGCTGAGTGTTGATATTCCTTTGGGGTGCTGGCATGGTGCCTGGGGACTGAATGGATAACTCTTATGCTTAAGCACAGATTTGGAAATACAGAATCCATGAAAGAAATATAAATCCATGGAAGTGGGAAATAATCCCAAAGTATTATGTAGCTGTTAAGTTCTGACTACACTGGAAGAGGAAGAGGTTGGATCAAAAATTCAAAGACAAGGCTGGGCACGTACTGGCTTATAGTTGGTGAGCAACAGTTCCAGCAGATAGGCCATTCGGACTGTGTTCATCGTGGGCACAATAATGTCACAGAAGTTGGTGTCTGGAACCATGGTGAACTTTGCTGTAGCATCCAGCCACAGCTCCCAGTGCACCTGAAAGATTGGAGTCTGCTTAGAGAGGGCATCTATCCCTTCTAGGAAAAGGAAAACTATTTCTGCTATTTTCCCTGTCACCACTCCCTGTGTAATAGCTCGGATTCTGATGAGAAATTCAGGCTTCCCTCTGTTGAGTCTTGCCACCTTACCTTTCTGTAGGGAAAGGCTGGGAGTGTTTGACTCATTACTTTTGGGAGGGACAGAGCCTGAGAGTTAGAGGTCATTGCCCCAGCAGCAACACACCTGCCCTCTCCTCTGAGAACTGGGATCAAAGTGGGATGGAGCACTTGTGGCATCTGCAAGAATAGGAATTCTGCCCATGGCAGAGGGCCAAAGGGGGCTTATCTGGGCTCCTGCCTTATCTGGGTTCCGTGCCATCACCCACATTGCACTCAGAGGCACGTGAGGTTTTCTACTTGTACAAGATATGGATCTCTTGTGCTAGATTGAAGCTGCAGATGAGCCTCCCAGAGACCACTACACGAATGAGACAGAGCTTCTGCCAGGAGAAAATCTGCATTCCAGACCACTCCATGCAGCCTTCCCACAGAGACCACACTGGCAGCTTCTGTTAAGCATCTGACACTCATGTAGGGTTCTTTGTTTCATTTCAGGAAGGCGAAGCATTTTACCTCCTTTTTAAATTCCTTTTAGCCCGGAGTCTGGTGACTGTCAGTTAAGATGACCCTGACATGCCCTACACTGCAGTCTCTTGTGAAAAAGATAGAATATTTATCTGCCTTGCTGCTACTCCAGACTCTGCTGCACATAGCTCTTCTGCTGTTGTTCATTGCTTTCTAAAACAGACAGATCTATCCATCTGAGCTTCTCCCTATCCTCCAGCAGCCACACCTGTGCCACCTCTCACTTTCCTGAGCACTGACAGAGACACTCAGATCTCAACTGACCATCTCTCGGTTCAGCTTTGCAAGATCTGGTTTATAACTCTGAAGGCAAGAAACTGCCTTCTTGATTCAATGAAAAGCTTAATTTTGATCTAAACATTCTTGTTTGCTTCCTATAGGCCTTTCTTCTTTGCCCTTGATGAGAAAATCCTACCAAATCCTGTAGGACTGTGTTGCTTCCTGGTCCCTCCTCCTAAATTACCCAGCCTGGAATTAAAAATGAAATATTTTACCTCTCTAGGCTCTTCCTCATCCACATCTTCAGTACTGCTAAGCCCAGCATCATCCAGTTTATAGTCATAAACCAGTCCTTCTTCTGGGAAGGGTAACCGGATCTGTGAGAATAAAGCTGTGGTGAACCTGGCTGCCACTCAGCTGAATTCACAGGAGGATATGCACTACAAGGAAAACTTTTCTAATGGGACGCTACCCAGGCCAGGGGGCTCAGGTCTCTCCCAGAACTTCCAGCTCCAGGGGTCCCTTTGAGAGAGTAGCACACTAGATGCCAACAGAAAGTCCATCCAAAGCCTCCAGGCATTCAGCTCTGATCCCCATTCCTCACTACTAATTCCTCTATAATGAGAGAAGATCTGCTTTTCCTTTACTCACCCTTTCCTTTGCCATCTTCTTCCTGAGCCATGAGCTAAAGGCCTCACGACCTGGGGAATCTCCAGTAGCACCCACACTCCAGATCAAGGCAAATATAAACCAAGGTTCAATCAGCTCTCCCATACGAGCAATCTTCTCCCGGGGAATAGTCTTAAATCCCTTAGAACCAGAGACAAGCAGANTAATTTGAAAATTGTCCAGCCTTCTTCAATACTAATTCTCAAAGGACCTGCAATCTGAAGTGCATCACTGCTCAGCTCTGATCTCTGCTTTCCACTCATTCTCCAATTCCCTCTACTATAAATAAAAGTGAACCTCTGCCCTCCAGCCTGGTAGGCATAGAGCTTATCTTGTGCTCCTTCAGTGGGCAGAGCATAATCCTTCCAGGTTTACCTGTGCTTTGCTGGATTGTTGTGTTACCTTCTGCAATGTAGATGAGCTACAGCATGACCCTTCTGCTGACCAACATCTTGTTCTTTGGTGACTAACCCTCTCCGTGCCTTAGTGTCCTTAAGAGTTCCAGACACAAGTAACAGTGACAGAGGTAGCAAAATCTACCTTAATGGGAATGAAAGGCTGATACAAACATTCCAAGAGCACAAGGAGGCTCCTTGTGAGGTTACTGTCTGTAGAAACAATTATCTCCTTCACAGAGCTTCGTAAAAAGTCGATGGCCTCCTGGAAAGATAGGCAGGGACAGCTCAATGTCACCATTCAGCACAGTTATCTTTGGTTTTACCTTCTTGCTCACCTCCATCATGTTATGTTTAGCAGGGAGAGCGTGACTGAACATGCTGCCATTTCCAACTGCATCCCAAGTACCACCATTTTTACTGGAGAAAAGCGAGACGACCCCCTTGATTCAGTCTCAACACCAAGAAACCCCTGGGCCTCCCTTTCAGTTCTGTGCAACAGTTACGTGCATCTTGTGCTATCACTACTGTTAAATGGTTTGCTCCCTTTAGAGCTTTCCTTTGTAGCTCCAGGTTATTCATTAAAATAATGGCTTACCAGCAGAGTAGAAATAACAAGACTTGTTTGTACAACCTTCTCCCTGGAGGTACTCCACTCTAAGCCGTGGAACTGCACTAGGGATGGTTTTGTCCAGAAGATAATTTTAAAGTGAAATAAAACCAACTATAATGACCAATAAGACCTAGTCTACAGAGATCAGTGAGTAACCTCTATTAAAGCCACAAAATTCACAGAGAAGTTTCCATAGATAGATATTATGCTGGTAGGAGATGTTCCCACAACGGCATCTAAATCCAGGCCTTGACAAGTCTGGGCTGGTTGATATTCAAGATGACATGGAAAGGCTGGAACAGAACAGCAGCTCACCTGGAGGAA
>WAAG01018967.1:13732-79338 GCA_013390105.1 Tichodroma muraria | reverse complement strand
CAAGTAGCCAGCAGCAGGTGAAGAGCAGGAATCTGTGAGACCCAAAAGAATTTCCCCTCCTCTGGCCTATTCTAACTTTTCTATTCTCAAATTTTCAGTCTGAATAAGAAAAAGTAACAAAAATATCAGAGGCCTCTTTATTTTTCAGCCTAGATTAGAAATTTCGATTTTACACCAGTGCAGCTTTTATACAGAATCCAGAGCTAAGATGCATCCCCTATGCACTGACTGAAACCAGCAGTTCATGTGCCTTGATTACTTCTACCAGCCCCTAATCTTTCACCTTGTTAGAGTGTTCAGGTGGTGATCATATTATCAATCCTATATATTATTTGAAGTTTATTATGACAAATACCCTAATAATTAAGAAGACAACCTGTTTTATAACCTGTTTTGAACAGTGCTATGCAAAACCGTGTCCCTGTTTCCCCAACAATATTGTCCTGGCTGTATTCATAACTTGTCTGAGGTCTAATGATTGAAAAGTCTCCATGTGGCAAAACCTCACCCTTAAATTCATTTTCATACCTGAGCACTCAGCTGTGGGTAAAGCCTGCTGGACAAATCTCCAGCCTCCAGAGCTTCAGACACTTCCTTTGTCCAGAAAATCTGGCAGCCAGCAATGACCACTTGGCCAGGCCACTGCAAGACCCACGTGGAACGTGGAGTCTTAAAACAGAAAAAAATAGGTGTGAGAANTGTGTGAGACATGAGAGCTGAAGCAGAAGATCCTTACAAAGAGGAAGTAGTCTGGAGAGATGAACAGATATGGATTGATACAGTGTTGTTCTATGCTGTAGGAAAGCTGTGAGGGAGTGTGCAGGGTTTGCATTCTGCTGGACCTAATTTAGCATTAGCTTTTTGCCCAGCTGCCCATGCTGCACTTACAGGCACACAAATGTATTAAAGGCTGTGCTTTGAAAGTGGAATAGAATAGAATATTCTCGTAGAATACATCCCAAGTTCATCAGCCCCACCTCTGGTGACCTCTATGGCAAGCCTGGAACCAACACATCAGAGACCTGCCAGGTCTGTGGTAAAACTCTCACCTCTGGATAAACACCAATTGATTTTTCTATGTTGTCCCGAACACTGGCCTTCATGGATTTCTCCACTTCCAGCAGCCAGTCCTCCACATTCTCACTGGGAGTGATGGGAGAAAACAGCTTCACCTCTTCTCCTTCACCAGAGTACATGTGTGTGATCTGTAGGTCTTCCTGGAATTTCAGCTAATGGAAGAAGAACAACAGGAGATATGAGAGGAGGATTTCTTTTCTATCCCTGCCTTCCTGCCCCTGGGGGACAGCCAGCCTATACCAGTGTTTGCTCATTATAAACCTGGTGCCAAACTTGGTTGCCAGTAGTGATAATAAAGTGTGCGACAGACGTGCAAAATGACCTCTCCAAATAATGGGAAATGATTGTATGAAAACAAGAGATTCACATCGCTGGTGTGACTTGAGTGAAGCAAATCAAATTATAGGTAGGATGAATATTTCTCATTGCCTGTCTAGGACTCAGACCCTTGACTCCTGCTCAGTTCTGTAGATTCAAATAATTTCCCTTGATGTCACAGTGCCTGGTTTTAAAAGTAAAATTTTAACAGCTTCTCTGGTGCCCCAGCATATCACTGAAAGACCCCTTATTTATTCCAATGGCTTTGCACCAGGTTTCCAGTTCAATTTCCTTCCTATTTTTCCAAACTAATGACTAGGAGATTGGTTTCACTGTCTGAGTATTGTGGTGGTTCGAGCTGTGACTAGCTATGGAGCCTGAAGTCTATTAGGAATAACAAAGAGGAAAAATAGCCAGGTTAACTCCAGCTCCTAAGTAGGGATGAAGGTAGAAACTTAATTCAGCTCAGGCTTGTTCAGTCCTTGTCCCTTCTGGGGCTATCAGCAGGAATGGGATTCCATCCTAACAAGGTGCCTGAGAGTAGAAAGCTAAGTCAGAGCTATTTCTCCTGGCCTTCATGGTGAGATGGACACACATGTCCAGAGGAAGTGTCCTCTCCTCCTAGGATGAATATCTAAGTGAATTTCCCTGTCACGCTTTGCGGATGCCTATTTCCCCCCCATTGCCTGAAGCTAGGTAGTGAACACCCCGTTCATGTGCAGATGCCTGGCATTGAAATGTCTAAAGTGAGGTTGCTGCAATCCCCACTTCAGGACAGGCAGCATCTTCCAATGCCTATGTACAGTTACAGGTTCCCAGAAGATACATTTCCATACAGTAGAATGTGAACTTTCCTCCAGACCTCAGAATGCCTCCAAGTTCCCATGACACAGCTTTCCAAAGGTGAGCCAAGCCACTCATGTGCTTGCTTTGCCTACCCATGCAATGTTCTCAAAGCACTTGTGGAGGTGAGGTTGTACAGCAGTGGGGTCTTTTGTCTGAGACAGTATTTCCAGCAGCTCATCATCCGAAAGGAAGTAGAACCTACCAACACAGAGAGAGGCATGAGGAGAGGCTCTGTTTACTGCAGCAGCAAGGGCTAAGTCCTGGCACGATGGGGGAAAAGCCTTTTGCTAAAGACATTGTTTCTGACTGCTCACTGATCTCTTTGTATTTGTGTGGATGAGCAGCCACCATCCAGCCATCTCCCTTTCTGTAGAGACAGACTTCTCCCTCTGCAGAAGTCAGTTATTTCCAAGCAAAGAGAGTTTAAATGAATATCAAAGAATAGAGGTCTTCCTTCAGGAATAATAGACAAAGTTACTTGGAGGTTTTAATTTTACTCCACCCTTTCTACATAAATCCTGAGGCACAGATATGCAACGATGCCACCAGACTGCCGTTAACTCACCACATTTGTGTGTGCCTGTTTTCTCCCCATCAGATGGCAGCATTGAAAGGCACAGCTTTGCTTATGTTTGCAGGCCATGAATAAATCCTAAGCTTAGGTGGTTTTGCTCTTTCTTGGCAGAATGAACTGCAGTGAGCCTTTCCTTTCATATTTTCTGAAACAGGGAGCACAATCTAGCCCAGTGAAATTTGGGGTTACCTGGGAAAAGCGCCTCTCTTTGTCTCCAGATATTCACTCAGCCCTTTCTGCACAAGTTCAAGTAGTTTGTTACAATTTTGCAGCTTCTCCAGTAGCTCTGGATCAGGGCACAAAGAAATCACCTACAACCGAATGTGTGTAACAGAGGAAGCATCAGTATTCTGAGCATGTGGGAGATAAGGCAATAGAGATAATTGGGTTGCCCAGTGATGTTACTGATAGGATTTAAATGACTCATTCGAAGGAATTCTCAGGGATCTGGAGAGGTGTAAGCTTTGTGGGTAAGGAGGGTAAACAGCCCTTATGGAGACAAGCATTTCTGGGTTTCCCTAAATACCAGCATTTGTAATATGGAATACAAGTGGTGAAGGAGTCCTGGGAAGTGGAGACTGGAGAACAGAAGAGAGCAGAGCACTGTCACCAGGACACAAAAACAGGCAAAAACAATGGTTCTAAAAAACTCAGAGAATCAGTCTTGAGGGGGAATGGAAGGAGTTACCTTACGGATTACAACCACAGCAGGTTACTAGAGTCATACGAGGCAGTGAGCCTGTGTGTTGAGGAGGAATCTGGTGGGGTGGAGGCTCTGGTGGAAGGCTCTACAGGGAATGGCTCTGTCCATTCAGGCACCAGAAAAAAAAGGACAAATTCCAAGAGAAGAAACCCAGCACACTGCCCTGGGCAAGGCTACGCAGTCAATACAGTGATGCTCATGTCCACACCATTGTGAAACCAAAACCCAAAGACACAGTCCTTGTGTGAGCACAGCTCCAAGGTGTTTGAGATACCTGCACAGGCTTTCATCAAGGCACATACCTCAGGGTTTGCATTAGCATTCTTCATGACACGCCTCCAATCCTTATCCACGATGTTGTAGCGCTGGCTTTCCACTGGGAGCTGTCTTTTGATGTCCTCTGAGCTAAAGATTGGCTCCAAGTAGAGCCAAGAGCGCTGGCAGTTCAGCCACTCCTCTAGGACATCCTAGCGGGAAGCAAGAAAAGCATATCAGGACACCTGCTATGTGTATGGACACATGCTTTGTGTTTGGTTCAATAAAACCATTCAAACTGTGCACCCGAACATGTTTAAAAAAACAAGAAAGGGAAAAAAAAGAAGTGATGCTGTACTTACACCTTCCATACTTCTAAACTTCACCTACAGGCTCACGAGCTAGAATTTCCTTTCCAAATAATTAACAAATTCCTAGCACTCCCCTTTCCAAAATTTTTGGAACTTTTCTCCTTCAGCACTGCTATTTTGCTGTCAGAGTCCTGCTGGGTGTTCCTGGTTTGATGAGCAAGTGCTGGCACAGTCTGCCAGATCCTGCTTAAACAGCAGTCTCCCACGTGCTTTCCTACCCTGAGATGTGGATGATTAGCATGGATTTCATAGGGTCTATAAGAATCTGTAAGGTCCACTTAGTACAGTATGATTAGAGAGACCAGTAACACTATTCACGGCAGTGGGCCAAGCACACGGCCCCACCAAAACATGTTGCAATAGGCAACAGCAAAAGGGCTGCATTACTTTCCTAGAGTCAGAGGGCTTTCATAGGCCCTGTTCTTCCCTAAAGACTGATCCTCTCTTGATAACTGCCCTTCCAGTTCCCAGCAGCAACGGCACAGAGTCCACGTTCAAGCACGACAGCACAGCCCAGCTGCCTGCCTTCACCACACGTGTGGGGGTAAAAACCAGTACCTGTGTCATCTTCAGCTTAGTTTCCCACAAGTTCATCCTTTCCTCAAAAGGTTTCTTGAAGGGTGAGAAAGACATGCTCTGAACCAGGACAATATGATCATCTAGGAGCTGAGAAATGTCATCAGTGCTTTTCAGAATATAGGTATTTGTGTTTTTGTAAAGCGTCACAATGAATGAAACGGACTTCCATTCACTCTCTATCTTGTTGAGTGCCTGGAACAGAGGGACAAGCAATTTAATTTTCAGATACAACCGGTACAAATGGTTATCCCAGCTTCCACAACTCTCTTAATGGCACTGTCTAGAAAATGACAGGTTTTCACTCTTGGATTCCACTGGAAACTGCAGCTGTGTATTTTATGCATGACAGTCAGCAGCAGCACATTTCCTCTGCATTGCCTACAGGTTCAACACCTCAACACCAGTGCTGAAATGATCACCTTGAGTGAAAAAAATGGCAATTTCACCTCCAGGCCTGTTTATGCTCTAGATGCACAGAGGCTGCCAGCAAAGGGCTTATTAATGACTATGATTAATGAGAGCTTTGTCAAAATCCATTGGGAACTCGCCTGAGATTGCAGAGAACAAGAGCTGCCAGAAGGTCAAGATCATCTTAGATCACATCTGAACTGATGAACTGCAGCTGAAAGACCATCTAACCTATGAATCTCCAGAGCTAGAAAGGTTTCCCTGAACGTTTACTGGTTTAAAGGATTTGCCGTCTCTGTTTCCAGTCACAGTTAATCCCCCTGACACAATATGTGAATGGCAGAGTGCAGACAATCAATTTATTTTAACTTAACCAGTCCCTAATCCCACAGTGAGGAGAGAGACCCAAGCAGTGGATCAACATAACCATAAGGCAGTGCTGTCAATGCCATAACCGAAATTCTGCACGAGACAGAATAAGTTCTACTGTGTGAACCCAGTTGTGTGGCCATTGCTCCCTTCTCTAAGGACAGCAACCTTTTTACTTTTGCTGCAGAATGTGTCTAACGCTCTGGAACAACAGGAACATCACCCAAGGCAATGACTGCCTGCTCAACAGAAACCTCTTTGAGAAGCAAGCAGAGACACAACAAGTCCTCTCTTCTCACATTTTCGATGGCGTATTCCTTGCTGGCTGTCTCAGCTACTTTGAGAATACTCTCCATGTGGTCCTGCAGGTTCAGTTCCAAGCAGCGACCAAATGTCATACTGGGTTCCAGCTCGACACCGGCCTTAACCTGGTTTGACAGCATCTCCCAGTGCCGACTCCTCATCCCAGGATTGCGCAGCCCTTGAATTAAGGGCACGTATTGCTTGAAATCATCCATCTTATCTCGAAAGTCCATGGCAACGCTCTGGCAGTCTTTCAGGGAGAAAAAGAGAACAACATCAGCAACAACAGTGTGTGAGGAAGTTGCCTTAAGGAACTTCTAGAAGCTGTCTAAAGCCTGATGTGCATGTAGTCACATGGTATGGGGTAGGTAAGCAGCAGGAGAGAGCACTGGAAAATGCAGGTTGAAGTAAGGAGGATATGAAGGCTCTCTCTACATGTCCACTAAGCCAGGATTCAAGCCCACTCCCAAGAAGCAGATCTGCCTATTATCAAAAGCCTGCTACAGGCAAGCCCATGCTAAGCAGAAGTGTGCCTTAGGCTAGAGGTGACCAGAAGAAGAGAGGCAGACAAATTTAATTTCTTGATATGGACTGAAGCATAATCATCTGCCGGTAGATATTCTGGAAGTTCCAGTCATCATTTCAAGATATTCACTTCTTAACAAAACTGCAAGTTTTAAGTTATCTTACATCACAGCTCAGGTCACCCTCAATAGAAGATGGACACTAAGGAGCTAGAAGCAGGCTGGGATCCCAGCCTGGAAATGGGAAGTGTGCAGAATAGGCCCTGCCAACCTATGGCCATGCTAGAGACAAATGTACTTCTGCCTCGTAGGAAGGACAAAGTGAGGGAAAGGGCTTTTCTCTCTGGGGGCATCCTAGAAAGTCTCTGCACTGTCCACATCCCGCCTTTTTTTTCAGTTGGTGCTACTGTGAGTAAAACAATGGGTAAGTAAATAACATGGGACTTTCTTCCTTTCCAAAATCTGGCTACAGCATGTGCCTCCTTTTATTGCACCCTGCATGGCTGCAGTGCGTGCTCACGGCAAAGATGTGACCACCTCGCGCTCCCTGCTGGGGATATGCAAAGGCAAGTCAGACTCAAGGACAAAACAAACATATTACCAGGTACCAGAGAATATTGCAACGAACATAAGCAGGTATTCTTAGTATTTCTGTTTATCATAATGATTCATAGTTACTCACGCATCCACTCATCACCTCCTCCATTGGGGCTGATTCATGGCATTGTTTAAGAGCAAGTTCAAGTTAAAAAGGATGAATCAAAAATCACCCACAGCAAAATATATTTCAATCTAAGCCATCTGGCAGGAGATTTTAGAATTAGCTCTAAAGAATGACCAACACATCTCTGAGAATCAGGGAATGGCAAGTTAAGCTACAACTGAAATCTCAATTTCAGCGTTATTAGGAGAAATGGTCAAAAGACCTTCATGTGAATTGCAAGGGCTGAGCGCAATCATCTAAACTTCATACACATTCAGGCAAGAAGGAAAATTGTTATTATATTGCAGAGATCATTTCCAGATTTTGCAATTTCATTTTATTCATAACAAAATCAAGACCTCTTCTGGCTTTCCATTAAATGCATTGGCCAATAAAGAAAGCATGATTGGCCAAGGAAACAGCACCTGCAAGACCCAGATTTAAGTTCCCTTGCTGCCTGACTTGCACAAGGGCTTAAACCCACATGTCTAGCCAGTGGGCTATATAGTAACTCTCTGTGACTAGCCTGGATTATTGTACTTTATATATATATATATATAAATATGTGTGTGTTTGAGTAAATACTAACTGCAACATCAGAGGGTGGCTGGTACTTCAAGCATCTAACTAGTATCTAGATGTGAATCATCATAGTTTCAGGAAAAAAGGCAGAAAATAACTTTGCTAGCATTTTCCCAGCTGTCTCTAATACACCCGTGACATCCGACAATTCCTGTTTAGAGCACTCTGTGACATGCCTCACATCAAAATGCTGATATGCACCAACTTCCTCTCCCCAGACTGTGCATCTACCTGGAGAATCCTTGAACTGCTTCACACATCTTTGCATGGTCTTAACAGAGTCATTGACATTCTTTTCTAGCTCCTCTGCCTCAATTTTAAGGAGAGAATCATTCATCCAGCTCTCATTCCACTTTATCCAGTCTGACACTGTAGTCCAGAGATCATAGTATGGCTGGAAGTCCTTAATCATCTTGGACAGCCCACTGTACTTTAGAAAGAGATTAAAAACAACATAAGCAACAAGTGTATTCACCTCCAAATGTCAAAAGGCCAATAAAACCCACCTCTCTTTTGAATCTGAAGCCAGAAATGAGAAAATATGTATTCTGAAAGGATACAGATCGATATCAGATATACAGATAGATACAGGTAGATATCAGACTACCTTCTCCTGCACCAAAAATATGTATTCCAAGGAAAGCAACCAGCAGAGCTGGGCTTCACACACTCAGGCCAACATACATCCTGTGAAGCTGTGCCTGCACCATGTGTGTGGCATGGAGAGCACTCTTTCCACTTGCCTCCACAAAGCTCTCCTGCAGAATGAGGAGATTTTGATGGGCAGGCGACACACCATCAGTGAAAGCACATGCCACACATCATATCGAAACGTGGCTCCTTACAGGGAAGGAGAAGTAACCACAGACTGAAGGGTAGGAAAGGATCATTATGTGAACTCCACTTCTGGTCTGCAGCCAGACTTGGCTGGATGTGGATGACAATGACTCATTGGCAGCTGAGCAGCTACAAGCAAAATGAGTGTTTGCAACTATATAAACCATTGCCTTAGGAGAACATCACGCTCCAAGCCAGCCAGCTGCCGGCACCCACTATGCAACCACTCACATTCACACCTATAGACCTGCAGCAACAGCCTTAGAGAAATGGATGCATCCTAACTGCTGCTTCAAGACCTTCCCCAGCCAATTTCTCCTCATGACCATCCCTCAGATCTCACTGTGGGCATCCAAAGTCTCTCACAGAAGTGGAAATATCAGACCCTGAGCAGCCTCCCATGTTTGCCTGGGATCAGCTCTTCTGCAGCTCAGTGGAGCGATGAAGCAGTGTAGTCAATCTACAGGACTGAGGAGCAGTTCCCCAGATAAACCAAAAGAGCATGAAGGATTCCTTCCTGAGGAACTATGTCTCATTATTTGCTCTACCTACCACCTAGAAATCCCAACAAAGATCAGAGTCCTGTGGCTACAGGACCTGACACTTACATCGGTAACTTTGATGCCAAAGAGTCTTTCCCTGTTGTTGTAGAGAACTGACATTTCCTGAAGCTCCTTCAGCTGCTTCCGGACATCCCTTGCATCTTCAGCCAGCTCATGGGCTTGATTAACATCTGACTGGACAGAAAATCCACCTACAGTCAGCTGGAAGAGAAAAGGCAGGCATAAGTTGTGACTCTGAAGCCGAGTGCTGCTTCTAGAGATACCAGCTTCCTGGTGTGCTCTTTATTACATTCAAAGACAAGATTTTTATGCTCATGATTTCACCTCCCCCAAACCAATTTCACCTCTATTTAAACCACGATGAAAGTGGTGAGGAAAAGCAACAACCACTGGTCAGGGGGAGGAAACTGCAAATGTGACGACCAGCGGCTTGTTTTCTTTGTGACAATAGTTAATCTCCAAGGAATAGGAACAACAAGTCTGTGCCCAAATTTGATGCTGAATTTATACTGATATTTGCTACAGAACCAGTAAAGTGCAAATGATAGCTCTACTAGTCACTCAGTTTGTTTCCAAGAATTGTTTAACAACACATATCTAGAGCTTCTTTAATAAATTTTGTGTTTTGTTTCGGTGGCTTGGGTTTGTTTATTTGGTTTGGATTTTGCTTTGGTAATTCGTGTAGGTTTTTTTTTTTTATTTGTTTGGGTTTTTTGATCCAGTGTTGGAGTATTATCATTTTGGGAACCTGTTTCCAAGAAAATCTAGGTCAGTGATTCCACCTTTCTAAAATGGCTTTTTCCCCTGAATTTAAGTTTCTGAGGAAAAAATAAAATTCAGACTGTTTTAGCAGACACCTCTGGTGTCTGCTCAGCTCCAAAACTCTGCAATTATTTCAGGGTCCTTTCCCACAGGATGAGTTCCATGGCTGAATGCTGTACTTTCCCCCTTTGATGGCAGTGCATCGCAGGAGATGTTCTGCAGGGAACTGAGTACACAAGAAAGAAAGAGGAGGCGCCCATGTTGCCCGAGACCCAAGAATTGGAACACTGAATAAACACCTTCTCAATGAAAAATGAGTATTTCTGCAGAGTCTTGTCTTTCACACAAAAAGGAAACTCTTAATCAAAAGGCAACAAAAAACCAAGGGAGGGTGTGTTAATATTTGGTCTAACAATACACTCACCTCAAAACTCATATGAGTAAAATCTCACCTGAAAGCTTCCTACCTGGCTGACCACAAGAGCTTCAAGACCCCCTTCTATAAACAGTTCATTGTCAGGGGCTTAATACCTGCATTTCCTCCAGTTTCTCTTGAAATGCCTTCTGATCCACAATCTGCATTTTGCGAAATCTTTCTTCATCCTCTATGTGCTGGAGCCGAATGGACTCTGAGTCCATAGACATTTTCACTGGCCAGTAACTGGCAGTCCACCTGCACGCACATGATACAAGAAAACAAACGGGGAAAAAAATAGGAGAAAGAGACAAGCTTTTTGAGCATATGTTTGAAATGCTGAAAATAACAGAATGAGAAAGCCAAATCACACCAAACAAGGAGGCTTTACAACAACAGAAACACATGTGGTTTCAACAAAACATTTTTTTCCAGCTTGTCTTGTTGATATGCAGTCCTTGTGACTAGGCTATTCAGCTGGAGAGAGCTGGGGAGAAGTGGAGGGCCTTTTTAAAAGGAACAAATCCACTACGCTGCTGAAAAGCTAGGAGACAGCAAAATAACAGTTGGCATCCAGAGGGAATGTCTGTCTTTGAATGTATTTGCAAGGAACTGAAAAAAATGGGGTCAGAGTCTCGGCTTATGGCTTTTCAGGGCTACTGAAAAAGCCAGTCTCCTGTTAAGCAGGGCAGTGAGGGGCCAGTGTAACCCAGATACAGGGAAGCCCTGGATTCTGCAGGGTGCCCTGGGGAGAGCGTTGTAGATCCAGGAAAGGCTGCACAAATTGGCTGCTCATGCCAAGGCAGGTTTCTTGGTTCTTGCTCAGCCATAGCCCACCCATTACTGCCTCCATTTGGACCCTCAGCCTGTGTGCAATGTCAGGTACATGGTTTGCACCCTACACTCACTGGAGGTCACACCCCTCCCAGCACCTGGGGATGCATCTCCTACCAGCCCTGCCTGTGGCAGGTCTGGGCAGTGGGAATACAGCCACGCCTGCTCCAAGTTGGCCTGGGGCTGAGCTGCTTCCCTGCAGCTTCTGCGGGGTTTTTGCACCTTGCACCCCGCGTTTCTAGGTTCAGGAGCACTCTGCAGAGACTCAATCAAGTTGCAGACATACTGGACCTAGTACATGTCATAAAAGAAGTGCTTCCCAGGATGAGCAAGCTTTAGAAGCCTTGTAGCTGTGTTTGTGAGCTGACTCTGCTATTGGGGCATAGTCAGGCTGCAATTGGAATAATAAAACTAAGGGGAGGATGTTGGAGAACTGCAGTAATAATAAGGGTTCAAATTCCTTCCTAGTCTTAAGAAGACCCTGGGAGTGTTCCTATCTTGCAAGTGTTCATTTAGTTTCAGGCACCAACTAATCTGTGCACTTTGAAACCTTGCAAGTACCTCAAAACCACTCAAAACCCCCCCCAAAAAACCCACCCAGAGAAAAAGGCTTTACTATGTTAAACAGGTTAATAGCTACCAGTTTGTCTTGCCCCAGGCCAGAAGGCAGCATGAGCTCACACTTCTTGTCTACAAACTTCATTTCAAGAATTCAGTGCTCATATAACCTGAGAGACACTTAAAAGTTCTGCAGGAGCCTTTCATGGACACATGGCCCCTGAAGCACTGAGAATGGTAATTGCTGCAGAGTCCCACTTTGACAGTGGGAGAAATGCCTTGTGCTCACTTGTCAGTGAAATCTTCTTCAGTAAGATTGTAAAGGAAGTCGTCCATGACCTTGTAATCTTCCATGACTTCCTCAATCAGTTGCTGCACAGGGTGAGAGAAAAAGAAAAAAAGTAGACACCTTTAGACCATGCTGATTCCAAGTCTCTGGTGTACACCTCATTTTCATGAGGTGCCTTTGAAGAGCGTAAGTCACACAAGCTTAATGTGATGTGGGTTGCTTCTGTGCTGTGTGAACAGTGGGAATGGATTTACAACCCCTTGTTCTGTGAATGATCATGCCATCATCACCCTCTGTTCTATGGGAATGAAAAGAAGTGTGACCTAGTGGATAAAGTGCTGGACAGAAATCAAGTGTTTTAGGTTATCCTCCATGTCCTTGGCATGGAGAAGTCAGCTTACAGCTTGATGCCTTTGTTCCCCATTTGCTCAGCTGGGAAAAGACTTACACTTCAAATAACTTTGAAATAACTTGGTGCTAAAATGTCCTATTAGAAAAAATACATTAACAGCAATTTGAGCATTGGGTAACAGAAAGATTTTCTTGAAAACAGCATCCATTTTTAGAAGATTGCTATTCAGTATACAAATGCAGAATGGATCATGAAGGCAGCAAAATGCATACGTAAGTATTTTAGGCAAGATTTTTACTGCTGTTTTGTTTTGCAAAGAGATTTAAATTTATGATATGTGTATTTAAAAACACAAATCTTAGGAATTATAAAAATACAAAGCCAGAAATCTCGTGACATTGCATGCAAAGACATGCAAGTAAAAAAACTGGAATTCTGCTTCTACGACACCACACATTGACAAATTTCCTCCTCACTTCCCTTGATGTCCCTGTCCAAAGGAGAGCCTGCCCTACCTCCTGTACTGCCAGCTGCTCAGGCACTCCCTTCAGCCAGTCCCGAAGCTCAACCAGCTCCTCGATGTTCTTTGGTCTCTCATGCATTTTGGTGCTGATGGTTTCATACGCATCACAGATCTGCAGCAGGACACAGCAAAGACCATCAAAAAGCCACCAGCTGCTAACAGACAAAGTGGGAACCTGCCCTGATCCACCCACTTCCCATTCTGAAGGTGGTCTAAGTGATGAGTGCACAGACCTGTTCTGATTTTCCCTTTCCCATCCATCTCATTTGAGCTCAAATGGAATGAGACTACCAAAAAAACGAGAAGAGGAACTGCAGGTATGTAGTGGAAATGATGATAATAACAGATTTAGACAACCAGCTGGCAAAGGCAATTGTCTATATTCCAGTTATCCTCAGAGGAAGCAGAAGGACTTTCCAGCTGTCTACTAGACAGATCTTTTCAATCCACCAACACACTTTTGTAAGATGGCAAGGTCTCAAGAGCTACAGCTCTCAGGCATGTAATTTATTAAATATATTTAATACTTTATTTGGTTGAGATTGCTATAATTTTAATTCTAAATAATCAGCCCAGTGTGATCTTTAAAATATCCTCACTTTAAAATATCCTGGTCATTTTAGAAAAACACAGCAACTTCAAAAGCAGAAGGGCAAGACAAGACAGAAACAGATAATCCATTGAACCAGGTAACTTACTTTCTGCACCTGTGAATGGAGGGTTTTAGCCAGCATGTCCAACACGCCAGTGGCAAGTGCTTTGTGTTTATCAGACAGTTTATGCCTAATATGTTCTATCCTGACTTGAAAGGGGCCAATGATAATAGAACTAGGTAGAACGTGGTCCAGGGTCTCCTTTTCAGACAAGTATGTGTTTACTATCTTCATCACCTCCTGGGTAGGTGGAAATTGCTCTTCATAGTCTCTGTAAATTAAAACACCAACAAAAAAATACGGCAGTGTAGACCTTAAGAATATTTGAACATCCAGGCAGTTTGTGTCCACTCAAAGGATCAAGACATTAAATTAATAAGGCATACATTTACACAATAGGTGTGGAGTGGAATGGAATAAGAGAACAAAGTATTTTAGCTGCAGAAAAGGAGTAGAAAAAAGAGATGAAAGAGGAAATATGGCAAGAAGAGAGGGAGGAACAAAATAAAAGCACTTGTGTAAACATCAGATCAGGAGATCTCCTGTAAGATCAGGAGGCACTTCAGGGGAGGGTAGGCACTTCAGTGTATTCCAGGGAGAGACAGGAATTTGTCAGATGGGATTTGAAATTGATTAAGCTGGAATAAGAAGAGAGAAAAGGGCTTCATTCCCACTGTTTGGAGAAAACATAAGACTTGAACAGAAGTCCATTAAAGTAACAGAGGCTAAAGGACAGAACAGGTGCAAAGAGTTTTGGCAGTGAAAACAATGAGGCTAAAACAAAAGAAAACATTACTTTCTACAGAATGCTATCAGCCTGAGCAGACACTATATGAAGGCAGTCAGAGTCAAGTATGCTAACTGGATTCTCAAACAGGATGATTCATTTTTAGGGCCATTAATATCTCCAATTACACTGACAAGCATGACACGAATGTGACTGCTGTCAGAGACAGGAAGAAATTCCCAGTGCCACCACCAATGTCCTCTAAAAGCATGGACTGTCGCCCATGACTGAAGGCAGCCTCTGGCAGGGGCCTGATCTCACATCTGGGACACGTGGCCTCAGAACAGCCTCACACTCTCACATCAGCACATCCACACAGCAGCTTCCACAAAGGCTTGTCGCTGGGGTCACGGGGGTTTTGTCAGAAGCCACTTACTTTACAAAATACTTGATGTCATTGTTATTTATCTCTAAGAACTTCTCGTATCTCTTGCCGTAGGCTTGGAGAGGGATCCGAGTCTTTTGAATGGCAGAGCGCAGAGTCTCACGTAGCTCTTCCACTTCTGGCTCTTGCAAACCCACTGATTCCAGCATGGGGGTACCTGTGATATCCATGTTCTCCAACACATACTGGAAAAGGAAGGAGAGGCGTCTTTCAGGACAAGCTGAGCTAACTGTGCCTCCTCAGGAGAGGGGAAAGGCAATCCCTGGTGGCACCTTTAGGAACTCCTGCAGTCCACACCTCTACATTGTGTCAGGAATTGTTTTATCAGTTTTATGTGCCCTCCTCCCCAAAGAATGAGGCTCTAGGGAGACAGGGCTTTCACAGTAGCAGACAAAAGGATGCATATGCAGAAGAGACTTGCATCAAACAGAATTGGTAACAGTGCTATTTCCTTTATGAGTCTGCTTTTACCAGCCACCATGCATTCAAGGCAACCAGAGTGTCCATGTGTTCACAGAACCTGCAGCACCAAAGCAGAAACAACAACCAGACAAAAGAGCTACAAGGCTGGGGACATTGAAGGAATCCTATCAGAACAGAACTGCATTCAGTTTAATTAATCTGTGCCCAGATTAATTCAACTGCATTCCCAAGTACCCACTCTGTACCTCCCTCCCTCAGTACAAGCTCAGGGGTGTCTGTGCTGAGCTGCCATGCACTGGCATGTGCACAGCTGTATCACTGTTGATGCAGAAGTGTTCACCTGCTCCAGCTGTGGGATACTGTGAGTCGCCAGGATTCCGCTGTCGAACAGAGAAATGAGAGACGTCTCAAAGCTCTCCACAGAGGGGCTGAAGAGGACACCACTGCTGCCTAGCTCAATGTCTGTTACAAAGAGTGGGTTCCTCTGAGGCCTGTGGTGGGAAGAGATAACAAAGAACAGGGATGCTTTATGAGATTACGATACACAACTGTATTGCTCTGGTGCTGATACTAAAATGCCTCCTGGACAGGGAAGGAAAGCAGAGGAGAAGAGTACTGTCTCATGCAGATGAAGATATAAACCACTGTGTTCTCAATTTAACAGTAAAGACACTGAGAACCCTTTTTTATCAAAGGTGAAGGAACCATCAATCACGACATATCGGGATACCCAAAAGTCACAACCTTATCTTGAGAATTGGAGTGCTTTATAGAAAAACTGCAGGTACTCTTCAAACTAGGCATTCAGTATCTCCAATATACTCCTAAAACACACCTTCTGGAAGTTGTATTAGTATTCTCCAATCCTGCATTTGACCAGCTTGGCTTAGGGTCAGCTGAAGTCATTGTCAAGACTTACACTGATTTAAAGGTAAAAGGCCTCACGTGAGTGGCAGGGTTTTTTCTTTTCTTCTGGTTTTCCATTTCTAAACATTCCTTCTTTAATACCATTAATTAATACTTTAATACCTTCTTTAAAAAAGCAAAATCCTTAAATCAATACCCAATGGAATAAAATTTTAGGCACTGTGAAAACCTAATTTTGGTATTCTTTAGAGATCCCAGGCCATATTCTAATTCTGAGGTTTCATCTAAGAATGGAACTAAGCAGCCATGCTCCTGGTATTCTTCCTGGCATTCAGAAAAAATCTAGCAGTAACAATTTGCTCCCCCAAGAATGTTGGAGGTGGCTGGTCTTTAGAACAGTACATCAAAACAACAGACCTTGGTTCTGATGGGCTGCTCCATATCACTAACAGCAGCTGGAAAGCTGTACAAACAGAGCAGACAGCTCTGTGTCCTTCTTCCACACTCCAGTGAACATGTCAGGTGGAGGATTAGGGAAAACTGCCCAACTTAAAGGCCCCATACAGAGCAAAGCTTGCTTGCAGAACAGTAATTAAAAAGACAACAGCACTACACTTTTCTGCTCTTTCCATCCCTTATTTCTCTTTCTTTCTTACATGTAGGGACTGCTGGCGATGTTATCTCCCCATTCCATGTCCTCTGAGCAACTCAGGACACTCTGGCAAGCATCCAGCACAAGCTGGGTGAAGCTGATGAGTGAGTTCTGGACCAGGTACCGCAGAGAGTCCTGAAGCATGAATCTGATGCGCTCCATCAGCTTACGCAGCTTGGACCTCTGGTAGGCATCCCAGTCACTCTCCTCCAGGTTGAACCACTTGCCTGCATCACTAAGGCTGCTCTCAATTGCTGTCTTTACAGCATCAATCCAAGTATCCTTGAGAAACTCCTGAACCTAGGGCAAAGAAAAAAGCAAGCTCAGTAGTCCTCTGAGGGCTGATGGGAAAACAGCATGGCAAGGTGAGCTACTAACTGGGGCTGTTGGACCTTTCTCTGCTGTGAAATGAAACTGTTCTCTTAGAGCTGTGGTAGCTAAAAGTGGCTCTCAAACCCACCCCCACACACATGTGGCATCTGAACCTGGTCATATATCTCCTGCACTGACAAAAGACCCACAAAAAGAAAGCCTGATATTAAAAAGTGGGAGTGCTCTATTCTCTGTTTCATTCACAGTGTTGCCTTTTTGCTCTCCTTTCTATACAGTGGTATCCCTGGAGCTGCCTGTGTCAGGGTCCCTCACAAAAGGTTGTGTAGACAGTATGATGAGCATGGAAAGGACAGAATGCTGTCTTCTCTTGACAAGTGAGAAGAAAGAGCAGAAGAAGCCAAGGGCAGCAGCAGTTTGCAGTATTTTAATTTATTAAAATACCACCAAGTGTCACTTCTGCTCCACAGGCAGCTTGCTGTTTGTGTGTAATAAAAGAACCTTAGTCACTGAGTAGATGACAACACTGCCTAGCTGAAACAGCACGGGACTGGGAAGGACCAGCACATTCTCTGCCACTGATTTAGTGTTCAACCCTGTGCAAGCTACCCCGTGAGGGTGCAATGTGCTGCCCTCAATCAGAGGACATGAAGATCCTCTGGTGGGAATTACAACAGAGCTGCAAATTTTTGTCCTACTCTGTCTATTGGCATTGCAAGCAGAGTAATTTAATTAAGTATATAAAGAACACAGAGTGTAGAAAAGCATTATCCTCATGAGTGTTTCAGGAGGAATCAAGGATCTTGTGCCTTGCAGCTGGATGGATGGGGAAATAAAGAAAAATAAATAAAAGGAAAAACAAAACAAAACAAAAAAAGAAACTTTTGACTGCCAACCAGGACTCCTGTCTGTACAAACCAGGTGGAGGAAGGAGGGGTTGCAGCCCTGTATGGCCACTTGTTTAACACATGACTAAGAGCATGGTCAGCATTGGCTGATCCTAACCAGGAGACTGACTCTTTCATGTATTTCCCTGTATCCCAATAAATTTGACAGGCACATGCAAATTCCTCCCTGCCCCAAACATGATGTCTTCTTTGACAACTCATCAGTTTACAGAAAATCAATCTGCAGCTGCTGAATCTGTTCAATACACACTGACAGCACTTCTGGCTGCTCCATGTGTTAAACCCTCACACCTCCTCTGCTCGCTCACCTGAGTGAAGGTCTGAGTCTGGATCTCTTCAAATTCCTCCAGAGAGACAAGTTTGGTTATGGTTGTGTTAAACAGAGACATGACAGCTGCCTTGTTGCACTCTTCTTGAACCTGTGCAAGGAGATGGATGACTTCTGGACTGGTCAGGAGTGAGACAAAGTTGAATTCTCTCTGTTGTTTACAAAAAGGATAGTCTGGGATAGGGATGAGCCCTAGCACCAAAAAAAGAAATAATGTCATTGCCTGCGAGAGCCATTTCAGCTTCTGTTTTTAGAGTACAGGTCCCTTTGGGAAGCACTTGTGAAAAGGACCCTGCTCTAATGCACAGGCCTTATCATGCAGCAGCTTCAGCAGAGAGCTGGATGAAAGAGAGTGTCTCTGCTCTGCAGCAGAGACCTGCAGAAACTTCTGATGCAGCCTCCTATTAGGGGCTGAGGTGCTGCCATGGTGCCTGACCTTCCCAAGGCTTTGGCTCATGAAGTTTCCATGAGAAAGAACATTGGAACTGAAGAAACTTCCCACTGAAGCTCCAAGGCACAGCTGAGTCACCTCATCTGTGAAAGGCCACTTGTGAAGCACCTCAAGGCTTTCCTGCTTTGGAAGACTGAAGTGCACAGAATATACTCCCCCCCTCCCCCCACAAACTCTTACTGGGGCCATTTTCCTCCTGTTTGGGATTCTAAAGGAGCCTGAGCCCTCTTCCACACCTGGGGCATTTCCCAGCTGGGCACAGCAAAGGCAAGGCAGTCAGCCCCAGCACAGTGGTAAGGTAATCGCACTGCCAAACGTTTGGTGCCATTAAGGGTACACTTGCAGAGTTACTGCAGCTTAGCTGATGAATCCTAATATATTATACTGAAGTAACACGAATGTGCAAATATACCCTAAAAAAGAGGAGACATACTCAAAAGTCTCACATAATCTCCTGTTGCTGCCCCTTGTAAGCTCTAACCACTACCATGAACCTGAGAGTTCCTACAGCAAATGACGAATCCTATCAAAGACACGAGGTAACCACACTGAATGCAAACTGCTTCACTACGTCCCCTACCTTTCTCTGGTGCTTCCCTCTCCTCTTTGTCTGGCAGGGTAACATAAGAAAACATCTGGGGTTTGGAAGCGACGACTCTGTCAAAGCTGATCCTGTTCATGGTGTGTTTATACTCTAATTTCACTTCTTTCTCCAGGCTGGTCATACAGTCTAACATGCTGTTACATGACACAGAAACACTGAGAACCCATGGCATTTGAGCACATGTACATCTGTAGCTTTACTGCACACTCCACCCCCTCTCCCTCCCTCCCTAATTTGCTAACCCAGAAGCCCACCTACCACTGAACACATCAGGAGAACTGTGCAGACAATGAAGCAGGCAGCAAAGGTATCTACTGTACTTTAATGACAGAGGCAAGCAGGGAGTGAGACTAGGACTGTAGCCTTTGTAAGTGTCTTTTCAGTTCAAAGCAACATCTCCACTCAGTGGAAACATTACAGAGGGAAGGAGAAATAACCAGAAACTAAAGAAAGTAGCTAGCAGTTCTGGAAGAGTTGGGCTATCCAAGCGGGCCTCTCATTTGCCTCCTGCTGAACACCTCTTGTCCATTTCCTCAGCCAGAACACTCACATAAAGTGCTGAAACCCTGCTCCACTTGCCTTAGGAAATCATTCTCCTTTACCTCAAGCAGGCAGAGTACTTTTCTTTATCCCTATATTTCTGCTCACAGAGACTAACTACTCTCCTACTTTCCAGTTCAGGCCGGCAGACCATGCAGCTCCTCACACCTTCCTATTTCTGAGCAAGGCAATCAGTCATGGCTGATTCCCAGCAACAGCACCAGTGGCTCACGATTCATCAGCCCACAGACATTAAAATGCCTCCCCAATATGAACTGCATCACAAAGAGATGCTCCATTATACCCAGGTGGAGATCTCCTGTTCTGTATGCCTCCCCCTGTGCAGATCTTCCTTTGATTTGTTTCACCAGCTGTTAATAGGTAGAAGGGTCACCAGCAGACAACAGCCAGGTCTCTGGAGACAACGAGTGGCCCGCAGATCAGTACAGCAATGACTGATCTGTTCCTCAAAAGCACAGGGAGATAGCAAGGTCAGCCATGCCATTTTTGTCAACCTTGCTGTTGAAGGCCACTTAACTGCAGGTGTAAGCACAGCTTGGTGGATCTGCATATGGAACCTACTTCAGCTAGGGACACTGACAGACCACCCATCCTGTACATGTGCCCCTGGGCTGCCATCTGCCTACTTCTGATGCCACTCTGGGCAGCAGAGTGGTGTGCTTGTGCACAGAACGGAAGTGAGATCCGTGGTCTGTGAGTTGGCTGCTCAAGACCTGCCCCTGCTGACGCTTGTTTCGTAGCCCTACGAAGTCCCACAATGTTTACGGACTGAAGGCTGAGCCCCCAGACACGTACACGACGCTTTACCTCTTCTCATCCTTCAGTCTGGGAGTCTGCACGGCCAAGCGCTTCATCCTCTTCAGGCTTTTCTCACTGATGGTATCCAGCCCCTCTGTGGGCATGCAGTCCACGTACAGGTGGTACATGAGCAGCCCCTGTGTCTTCTTGCGCAGGCTGTCGGCAGAGGCCACGCGCTCCGCAAACACCTGCGGATCCTCGGCCAGGAACTGCAGGCAAACTCGTGGCACCCAGTACTGGCATGGCAACAATGGAGCTCTTCCTGGGAAATGAAAGTACAGCTTACAAGAGTCTCCAGGGAAAACAAAACTCAGAATGGCTTGCAGTGCTGACAGCAGCTTTTTGATAGACGGGATAAATGGGCTGCTTGCAGGAGATCAAAATGAGGGACCAATGCTGACGACAGCAGGAGATAAGGAGCATCTCCAAACCTTTCAAGAGAAGGGTACTTCATTTTAATCTGTCCACATTCCCTTTCAAAATAGCATTGACCCAGAAAGACCAACATTTTACTTTTCTTGAAGGCAGGAAGGATGGGAGAAGGAATAAAAAAAAAGGTGTCTCCAAATGGTAAACCTCAAATGGGGTCAAATTAAAATGTGGAGTTCTCTTCCCTGGAGGTTTTTTCAGACAAGTTAAACAGACACATATCAAGAGAGATAACAGTGAAAGAGATTAAATAACTTCCTGGTGTCCTTCCCATCTCCAGCTAGGACAAGCATGGGTAATGAACTGTCTCTCAGATTCTATGACAGGTCCCAAAAGACCTTATTTGAAACACACCTTCTGGAGTTATTCCTCCATTGAGGATGGGTCTCCCTTCTTCATCACGCACCAGACCTTTCTCGTCTGTTTTATGGACCAAGTAGAGGTCTGTCTCCTTGTCATAGTCCAGAACACCAACATCAATCCACCTGTAGATCAACTCCTGGCTTTTGGGATCCTCTGAGAGAGCCAAGGATTAAAACAGGGTTAGTCCATTCTCCTGGAGGCTACAGCAAATGGACTTTCCTGATCCAAGTGGTGATGCCACAGTCAAATCCATTTGTTCATTTGAATCTCAGTCAATCTCAAAGAGTTTCTGCTGTGACCAATTAAATAATGAACTTAGGTATTACAGCTTAGAATTTTCAACATTTTGCACACACCAGACAGATATGTATCTATATTGATATCAACATGGATACAGGTCAGGACAGCATTATGCTGTCCATTCAACGTGAGGAGTGATCAGGTGTGGTGTTCCCCAAGACAGCTGCAGGCAGAACTCAGCCATCACATGCTGGCTGCCCAAGGATACACAGAGCTTATGTTTTATGCTTCGGTTTTGCAGACAGTCAAGCCTCTGGAGGCTGCTCCAGAGCTGCAGATGCCAGTTCCCACGCTTCAAAGCTACTGCAGATGTGTTAATGTGAGCTGCAGCCACAGCTGAACATCAGTACAACTGTACCTAGTAATGCCTTCTCATTGAGAAGGCTCCAAATGGTGGGAAAACAAAGTCCACGTCACTTAATTTGGCCCAGGTTTACTACTCGTATGTTCACTGCAGTCTGAACTTGTCTTCTGATGCTGCACTTGCAGTGAAATCCAGGCAGAACATACTGTGTGCAAGTAACCTAACACCATGAAGATAGCTATGCACCAATAAAGAGAAATTTTGTCTGTGCTAATGGAAATTCAAAAGCCAAAGGCAACTTGTAAAAAAGTGGAAATAGTCCAGGACAGCAGTCAGTGAGACCTCTGGTCTCTTGCTCTGACTGCCCGAGCCTGGTCAAAATGAGATATGGCTTTTCAGCTATTCAGAGCTGCACTCATCAGAATCTGCATGTTCCCTTCTGCTGAAAGGGCCTGTAACTGTTAATGTTGCCTTGCTCAAGCAGTAACTGATTCAGGTTTTACCATGTCCAAGTACATCATCTGTAGGTAAAAGTGCTTTTCCAGGCACTGGCTTTCTATCAGAAGATCCTGGCTCCAGTCCTAGTGAGATCCACTCTTCTGGAGTTCGACAGTCAAATTCATCATTATCAAATACCTAAAAAGCAAGGACATGAGTGAAATTAAGATTTACTTCAGAAACAAGAAAACACCCAATAAAAAATTTCATGAGAGGAAAACATTAACATGCAGCTCCTAAATGGGCTACAAAATATGGAAATCAGTCCAGGTGCAAAAGCTGTGCTGATCTTTGGTCGACAATTTTCTCCCAAACAGCAGTACCTATACCTCCAGTCTTTTCTTAGGGAGAGCAGACCAACACCTGGAGAGGTTTCCTGCAGCAATACTGCTGATTACTGCATTCAGAAGGAAGTATGAGACACCTTTCCTTTGGACATACAAAGGCCAGTGAGGAGCACTCTCAAGGACTCTTAGCTTTGACAGAAGTTGTGGGCACCCAGTAGAAGATGCTCAGCATCTTGTAGAAACCCTTCAGTGCCCCAGCCAGCGCCAAAGCATTTCCTTGTTTTGTTGCTTGTTGTGTCAATACTGGCTAAGTGCCCTCAGAAACCTCCTGTGGTATAAGCAATGAGACAGATCACAAGTACCAAACGTGCTCTCTTACCTTTAATGGGAGGTAGATGGGAAACACAGAATCTTTTGTCTCCTCAATAGGTGGTATATTGTCAGGGTCATAGTGCCTTGGCATCAGCTGATTGGAGTCTATCCCCTTGCTGGCCAAGAGCTCAGCAATATCAAAGGTGAGATACAGCCGTCTCCTCCTGGTTTACATCAGAAGAGGAAATAACCACTTAATGTGCCTATAAGCACTGCCATGCCTATGACTCCACTTTTTTACTGTGCTCCCTTATCAGTAAAAACATTTTTAGTACACGTTGCATCCATGTCTATTTCTTCATTTATAGCACAAAATAATTCAGTGGAAGTGACCTAGAACAATCAGTTACTCCAATCTATAGATTATATACCTGTATTACTGTACTAATACATTATAGAACATACACAAAAACAGAAATTAAAAAAAATAAAGACAAAAAGACAACATAAACACTACTTAAAAACAATGTTTTCCTCCTGCATCCCAGAGAATTTTCTTTTGCACCCTCTGCAATGCATGCACAGCCCACTTTGGAGGCCATTGCCTTGCAGGATAAGGTTTTCCTAAGGATTTTTGACATGTTACATCTTGAAAGCAAAAATCAACACCCAAATCTGCTGTGTCCATTCCACAATGGACATATCTAGCCATTCCCTAGCAATCTTCTGGTTACTCACCTCTCAATTTCAACCTTCCGAGGGTTTTGCCCTGGAAGCCGTCTGAAAGGCATCTGCACTTTGGGCTTAAATGACTGTACAGGAAAATCTGACTCAGCAAGGGTCTCAGTGGATGGACCAACCACTTGCTTATCCAGGAGACTTTTTAAGTTCGCAGGCATCTTGAATTTTGTGACTAAGAGACAAAGAGAGACACATCTGAAACCACCAGGCATCACTTTGCTTTACATTCACACACAAAGGAGGACCCTGCTGTCAGCTGGGTCGTCTGCAGGAGTCACTTCACTAGATTTGTAAGAGAAATCAAACAGACATCAAATTAGACACAGAAAGACCTTTTTTCCCCTATGACAATATGTGATAATGGTTTTCCATATCAAAATGATGGTATAGAAGAAATCCCCACTGAGAATTACTGTCATGTAGATTTTTGGGAGCCAGGGCACTGACCTGGCTCTGACGAGCTCTGTTTTGTTCCCAGCTTTGCTACAGACTCTCTACATGATACTGGGCAAGTAACTGTCTCTAGTGCACAGCTTCCATCATGCTCAGAAAGGGACGGGATCCCCCTGCCTCTCTGGGGGGCCCTGAGACCAAGAGTCAGTTGTAGCTGGGAGGAACTTGGTCAAGGTGGTGATAAAGGGTTTATGAATATTACGGGGCAAAAAGAAGCTGTGCAGGTCGTCTTTGTCTCCTAAAGTGCCTATTCACACCTTGGGACAAACCTCTCTCTTCTCAGCTTTTGCTCAATCAAACCACCCACTCACATCAGCAATGGTGAGAAAAAAATTGAGTTAAACAGCCAACAATCTCACCATTTGGCCAAACGTTTTCAACAGAAATTTGGACTAAGCAAAAAGTACACATTTCCAAGAACTGGCAGAAATTAAACCATGTCATTTACCCCATAAATAAATCAAACTGTTTATATTGCTAAACAAGTTGCAAATAATAGAACAGCAGCAAACTGGGAATTTGAAGCTTAACCTAAATTAAGTAATTGCATGCAAGCTTTAAAAAGCACTATTCCCTAGACAGAGCTAAGCATTGAACTAAAAATAGATTTTAGTGGAGTGAGAGATTTTCCTTTGATGAACTTTCACACTCTATCAAGGAGAAACTTAAGGTTCTGGTTTGGAATTGGGTATTTTGAATGTCAAGCTTTGATCCCAATTGTTCACCGTGTTGCATGTGCTTCTGCAGTCATGGATGTGACCCTTGATTTCAAAGTAATTGTGCAGAGTAGCCAATAATGCTAAAGCCAGACATGTTTCAGGATGGTTAGCTACAGGAAGGGTCCTCTAAGAGGTCATTCCCTAGTCCTTCTCAAATGCCCCCTGACTCAACCCTTGTAGCTGTACATTGTCTGCTTAGAGACTATAGGAAATAGCCACTAACTGGCTCCTCTTCCCTCCCTCAGGAAAGGCAGCTAGCCCGGCAGGAATGTGGTCTTAAAGACTTGTATGGTCCATAACGTAATTTTGAGGAATCTCTAAAATGCAGCTCTTTAGCCTCATGCACGTCTCTTGCTTGGGGTCTTTACAGAATGGCCCAGATTTGTATTTGCTGTCAAGGAGCACAGCTGCTCCAATCTAGTCACTTCATTGTCGCCAAATCCATGGCACCATCCATTATGGCACTTTGTGCACTATCAACTATTTATGTATGTCAATACTTAGTGTTTCATTTGCATTTACATTTCCAACCTGATGGCTTCTTCCCCCTTGAAGAAGCAGCAGATCATAAATAGAGTTCTGTCTCCACTTGTTAAAGATGAGTCTAGCTTGTCAAGATTCACTTGAGGAAGCAGTCATTTGTCCTCACTCATGAAAATAAATGTCACATCTAAGCACAGGAGGGTGGTATATACAGTTCCCATCTTCCTCTAAAATCCTCTCACACACACACACTTTCTTCCCACCCACTGCCAGTCTATGATCCATATCCCCAGGAGGCTCTAGGGGCCAGGAGAGTGCTGGCAAACCTTCAACCATTCTCTGTTCCTATATTTGAGCATCCATGACACAAGTTCTTGTAAGCAGGTGGCACCAGCAGCTCTGTACACAGAGAGAGCCCTTGCATCTAGGGAGAACAATCTGCTCTGGGGTGCAGCTGGGTGCAAAATAAGTAAATGACGGTAGATCATGATTTTGGCTATACCTAAATCCCGAATACAGCTTTCACAGGCAGGTCCCATTTTTGAGGTTGTCATGTGCAGGGCCAGCAGTTTAACTTGACGATCCTTGTGGGTCCCTTCTAACTCAGGACATTCTATGATTTTCACAGGAAAGGGACACTGTTGGCTCCATGCACAGTAAGAACACATGCAAATTCAGTATTCTCCTGGCAGCAGCACCAGAACTCCCACAGGCACCAGCACAGTCCACCCTGAACCCTGGGGGAAAGTGGATATGGCCAGGAGAAAAGGAAGCATGATTTTACCACCCACTCAGATCACTTTCCTGCACCTCTAAATGAAATTCACTTTTCATGGGATATTCAAGCAGCTCAGCATCATTCCTGAGCACTGAAAATGAAAGCAGAACACAAACCCGAAGGCAGCAGTCTAATTCCCAGCGTGCCCACTATAGGCAACCTTAACAGTCATGGCCCAGTTTCCTGCCCCACCTCATTCCCTCTCAGTACTTACCTTTAGGGGTGTGCTGCTCCTGCTCTGCCTGGTTCACCAAAGACTGGGACGTGTGGGGGTGAGCAGAAGCACCCTGGAATGTGAGGGAAGTGTCAGAGCACAGTCATGGCATAGTGTGAGTGGGACCATCAAGATACAAAGAGAAAGTGTGACTGACTGCAAGACTGACTTTACCAGATCTTTAGGGAAAACTGAGACTGTGAGTAATGGTCAGAAAAGGCTCAGAGACACAAATACCTGAAAAGTTCAGCCCAAGGCACAGGGGCAGGGGATCTCCCAGCAGCATGCGGCCTGACACCAGCGTAGGGTGTTGACTGGGGGCTGATTAGGCAGCCAGTCATCAGGGTTTTACTAGCAGATATCACCTACGGTCACAACCACAAGCCTGCCCTGCCACACTGGCATCCCAAACCCAGGCAATCCCGACAGTCCTGCCACTGGCTACGGAGGAAGGCAGCACAACTCTGACCAGGATGAGCCTCAGGCTTCACTTTGTAAAGGCCAAGGTCTTGTACAAAGACCTCTGAGCAGAGGAAGGGCTAGGACCTGGGGTGAAACCTGTACGTGTCCACACTGGCCGTACCATCAGTCTTTTCATTTCAGGATAGTGCTGCAGAAAGGACTGCTCTTTGCACTCACCCCTGAGCTACTGGAAGCTCCTGGAGTAGGGACATCAGCAGAAGCCTCGTTGCTGGTACTAGGACGGCTCCTACTCAGAAAATTCCTCAATTCCTTCCTTGCTTTCTCCATCTTCTCAGGAGAACAATGCTGGGACGTAAGTCTGGGCTTGCTACGAGTGGAAAGACATAGAGCTTGTCACACACTGTATCTTTGGCACTCCTCCACACCCTCCCACAGTGCTAGATATCCTTGACTTGCTACGATTAGAGGGTAACACTGAAGGTTCAATCCCCTGATTCGATACCAACTGCTGCATTCATGGCCCGGGGGCCATCAGACTCACGTGGCTGCCTCAATGGCTCACTAACCCTGGAGAAAGAGATCACTTTATTATTCCAGATGGGTCTTGAGTGGGAAAACCAGCAGCATCCACAAGGAAAGCTGCTCTCCTTAAGCAGCAGAGCCTTCCTGGATCTGTGGCAGCATTCAAAAGGCTGCCAGGAGAATTTGAGTAAATTGGGACTACAAGAGAAGTACTACTTTTGCTGCACCCAAATCCCTTAAAAACTTTGTCATGCTTGACTCCAGTGGGAGTAGGCTATAGCCTAGGATACCAACACAGCTACTCCCAGGTGTAAGTTTGCCTCTTTCATTTAAATAATTCATGACAGATGTTTAAGCATCACCTAACACATATTAAAATATAGCCAGAAGCTCCCCTCTTTCTCCTCCTGCAGGAGTTATTTTTGCTCAGCTCACAAATAATTTCTGCTCTTCCACCTTGGGAGATGCATGTCCAGGCAAATATCACACCTGTACAACTTTACTTTATAAAAACATTTGTGCACTGAGAGATACCAATTAAGAACAGCTCTCAGACTTCTGACAGGAGGATAATGCAACCCTTGGTTTTAGGCTTGTCTAAACACAGAGATGACTATTGTAACTAATTAGAACAGCTAAAGTGACACAAACTCCTCCAACCTGCACACACATGCACTTATGAAATGATGTACACATACCTGTGTAGCTTATTCCTATAAACTACGAGTCAAAGCTCTGCATGGTGTCTCTCAAAGGTACTGTGAGGCCAATACAGCTTACTGATCAATTCCTGCTCAGGGCTAGACCCAGACTCCTCATCCAGCCCTACTTGACTAGCGGTTTGTCGCCTGCACCCTTGCTAGGACTTTTCTTACTTGTGGCATCCAAGCCTCTGCAGTAGGAGTCTTCCAGCTCCCCACAGCTAAGTGCTGAAAAGACCTTGCCTGGTCTTGAAGGCCACAGTTGGCACAGTACTTGTCTGGAGTCTCATCCTGACCTGGAGACAATGCCACAGGATCCCTTCTTGCCGTGCCCTCTCTGCTCTGCTCTTGAACGGAGTGAAAACTCTGCTTGCCCTATACTCGTGAGGAGAGAGGGCAATCTTTTCAAAATTTCACTTTGCTGTCTGTCTGTGAGAATGAATCAGGTACAGCACAGAAAGCATTACATGCATGCCAGAGATAAGAGGGAATAACTGTGCTGGTTTATTACTGCAGGTTCAAGCCAGTGCACAATTTCGAGAGGTTGAATCAAAAAAGAAATCAGATAATAAATCAAGGTTACCATGATGCGAATCTTTTAAGTGAAATGGAGTAAACGAACAGATTGGAAAGACCTGGGAGATGAGATCAATAATACCCCCTCCCCTCCTTCAAGCTAGAAAATCTCAAATATCTCTTCTCTCAGCTTTGCTTTGGCATGGCAACTGGAACCTCACACCCTGAAGAATGAATTTTCCATGGAGGATTTTGTTTTTATTAGCTATTTTATGCTCTGGCCATATCTATTTTAGCAGCCCAGCAGGACTGATTGGAATCAGCCAAGATCCAAGGATTCCTGATGAATCACTGCTGGACCCTTTCATGCCTGCTGCACTGGCTCGGAGAACAGCAGCAAGGCGGAACGACCCTGCGGTGCCTCTCCTGATGTGTCACCTGAGCATCCTTTCCCTGGGAGCAACATGCCAGCACGGCTCACTCTACTTTTGCCTCTTACACCAGAATCCTAAAACCATCCAATTAAAGAAGCCAGCTCCAGGACACAAGGTTCCTCTGAACCTTTAGTAGGGGTGAGTGACTGAACCCATTCCAGGTTTAGCAGGACTGACAATCTCTGCCTAGAACCAAAACAATGTGGCTGCTGCCCATGGTGGACAAGTTCCCGTGACTAGGGGAAAGAGTACCAAGTCAGCCCACAGCAGGCCTAATTCTTTGCTGCTTTGGTCACTCTGTACTCACTCACACCTGTGTAAAGTCCATCTGAGCACTTATGGCAAAATAAACCAAACCCCTATGCAGTGTCCAGATCAGAAACATCCGTCATGCTCTCCCAGCTGCACAGAGGGAAGGTCCCTGTGTTTGCAACTGCAAAAAACCCCGACACACACCACTTAAGGAATAAAACCAGGCATCCAAAGTTTTCCCAGCAATTCCCCAAATAAATCAGTAAAACAGCTTGTCTGAGAGCACTAAAGCTGATGTGGATATGGGAGAACTGTTAAGCACAAAGGGAATCCTACTCTCCTGCCACCCCAGCTGCTGCAATGTGTCTGGCTTTTCCAACAAGGAGGTATCCAGAGCATGGTGGGGAGCTTGCTTCAGTGCTAGCCTCCTGCTAGGAGGTTTGGCTGGTCCCATCCACCTCTCAGGAATGGTCTCCAGGCTGGCTTCAAAGATGAGAAGAGACCCTCTCTCTTTTACTCAGCCTAACTGCTGAACCAAGAAGTTTACTGCAGTGCAGTTCCCTCTTTCCAAGCTTCCAACACCAACTGCCCTTCCACACCCCCGAAAGAATGTGCAGCATGCAGACCTAGGGCTGTCCTCCCCTCCCTCCATCCAGGGGTGACCCCAGACCCTCATCCCTGGGCAGCAGAGCTTGGCATGGATTGCCAGGGAAAGAACACCTTCCATCCTGCAGCAAGCACACAGATGGCAGTTCAAGCTTTCAGCCAGCTCTGCTGCAGCAGTTGCTGATGGTACCACACAGATTGCGCTCAAGGATTCCTTGGCTGTCCGAGGGATCGTGAAGAAGAGCAGTGAAACTGCCCAGTGCCACACACACTCCAGCTGGGGGCAGGAGGCTGGATACCTGCCACATTCACAGCCTTCAATCCTTTCCTACTTGGAGCACTTTCCTCAAGACTGACTTTGACAAGGAGGCACAAAGATGGAGGAAACAGGAGTCCAGTTAATTGCAAGTAGGTGAGATGTCTTCCTGAAAGCAGCTTCTCTGCCCTTCCTCAGTAACCCTTTTCCCCGCCTTGCACACCTGGGAGCATCTCCCTGTTCTTCGCTGGCAAACACCTGGCTGACACCAAGCTGTCCCAGCTTTAGCTATAAAACCTACTCCTGACTGCTGAGACACCCATCTCTGCATTAGTTTAGTCATGCTCCCTCACACCTGAAAAGCATGTTTCCTAGATATACCAGGTATGATGTATTATGCTAAATTGAACTATTCAAAGTGAGAGCATATTCTTATGGCACTGCTGACACAACATTAGCTACAGTGTCTGTGTGTCATTGTGGCAAAACTATAATTACAATTTCTCAGTAAATCCAGGCTTTACACATCCAAGAAGTCAAACTCCCACATGTCTTGCTCAACGTCTGGTATGAGCTTTTTGATCTGCTGCCTCTACTTAAATTCTTTGATCCAAAGCTTTGACAAAATAGAACTCTTTTCTTTCAAATAAGGTTTAAAATGGCTAAAAATTACAACAGAACTAGAGAATAGTACTTTAAATATCATCTAACCCCTAAGCAAAACCGCAGATTGAAATCTAGTATTTATCTAAAATCTATTTATCTGTGCATAGCCAGAACCCTAACTACTAGACCATCTGGACACCAACATGCAGAAATTCCCTCTTCCTATAATTTAAGCCATACAACATAAACTCAGACAAGGTGATGCGCTCTCAACAAACTGCTTTAAACATTACACCGTACTTCAAATCCCTTCTACTTTAAAAAGAAAGTTGAAAGTAATTTCGAGTTTTATAGCAGCCCATTCCCTCCAACGATTCGCGGAGTTTTAAAATTGATTTTCCTCTGGGTTTTTTAAATGCATTCTTTTCTCCACGGGAAGGCACCGCGCAAGCACCCCCCGAGGCGGGGGGAGCAGCACAGGCGGGGGCGGCCGGTGGTGCTCGTTACGCCCGGGGCTCAGCGGCACGGCCGGGGCTTACAGGCACCGCAGGACACCCCGCCAAGCATTCACACCGCGCCGCCAACAGTGTTTGTGTCATTGACGAAGCGCAACACGGATGAAACGAACGCTGCTGCCGCTGCTGCTGCTTTCATTCCCGCAAGACGCCGGCGTGCGAGAGGAGCAGCGCAGGGGCTGTTAACGTGCGACGTGTGGAGACGGGGCAGCGCCGGGAGCAGCTCCCAGCGCCCACCGTGCGCGGGACACCCCGCTCCCAATGCTCCGAGGCGTGCTCGGCCTGCCGCCNCTCCCCCCGCGCGGGCCGTTGGGCTGGTCCGGAGGAGGCGCGGGGCAGCGCGGGCCCGGCCACGCCGCGCCCGAGGCGGGGGGGAGCGCTCTCCTGGGGAAGCGGGGTCTGCCCCGACCTGCAGCTGCCGGGGCGGGGCTGTGCGGAGCCTCCGGTGCCACCACCGAGCCGCCGCGGGGAGGCCGCAAAGATCCCGGTGCCACTTCAGCTGCCGCCGCAGGGACGTGGCAGAGCCCCTGGAGCAACCTGAGAGTCACACTACGGAGTTGCCACTGGCTTCTCTGAGTTGCCACCACGGGGACACCACAGAGCCGCCCCTGCTACTTCAGAGTCACATCTGAGTCACCGCACTAAGGCCAACGGGGAGCTGCCAGCAGAGGCTACGGCTGTGGAGCAGTGCCACCGAGCCACCACCTTCCAGGTGCCACCGAGCCCGTGCCTTCCAGGGCTGCCAGCCCCAGGGTGCGGTGCTCGGCATCCCCGCAAGGAGCCACCGAGTGCCTGTGTGGACAGCGCCGTTCCCCGTGCGAGGAAGGCAAGGGGCTGGGTAACTGCTGTCCTAGTGCCACCTTCCACACAGCTGGCAGCCAACCCTGCCAGCCACTGTCCAGGAAGGTCCAGCAGATCCTTCGTCCATCCCATCCCCAAAACGAGTGGAAGTAGGCAGGGTGCTGATGTAGAGCTGCACCTTGGCTTGTCTAAATCAACCTTGTATACCCATGAAAGTCTTGAGCTAAAAGGTCATGTTGGGTGGAGATGGGGGACTACTGGCCCTGGAGAACGTCATCCCTACAGAAGGAAAAGTGGCATTGAGTCCTGTTGAACGGGCCCCAACAAGTTGGTCTCCTACAGAGGGAATGGTGGGGAAGGGACAAGCAGTGCCAGCCCTGCGGGGGAGTGAAGAAGAACAGGTTTGGATTATTTTGGGGGAGAGGAAGGAGGTGGAAAAGCAGAGAGGAAAAGATTTAAAGAGAAAAAGTCCCAAGCCGTAAGAGATCTACTGTGAAGGAGTACAAAGGGCAGAGGAGGAGGAGGAAAGGATGAAACAGGAGATGAGTGGAGGCTTCTGCAGGAGGAGAGCTGTGGCAGGCGGGTGGGCAGGGGCTACTTCATAGGTCTTTTGAGACCCCCAATGCCTGCTGGCCTGGTCCAGGCTGACAGTAAGTCCTGCTGCTTCCCAGCTGCTAACTTGGGAGAGGTGCAAGTCCTAGAAAGCAGAGCCAGAGTAGCAGGACAACACAGCTGGTGGGCTTGCCCAAGGGATGTCCACTAGGCCTTGCGTGGGGGCAGAGAATTAGGCAAAGAGGCACCAGGATAGGGGGCATGCCATGGGGAGGCAGCAGAGGCCAGGCCAAGAGCACTGGCTCCTCTCCCTGCCTGGATACCTGCTGGGGTAAAGGGCCTGCTAGTCAAGAGGGAAGTCCTGGGGTGGTGAGGCATTTGTGCCATCCGAAAATTTGCAAGTGAGGGGATGTGAGGTTTGGACAGAGAAAGGTGGGTCAGGCAGAGCCTTAGAGAAGAAACACAAGCTTCTCCAGATGAGCAAGCTCCCTCACAGCAATGCTCAGCTGCTGCCAAGGTGTTCACAGGATCAGCCCCATGCAGCATGGAGTCTCCGGGTGGATTTGCACTCCATGCTGAACTGCTCCCAGCCCCAGTGAAAGCAGCGGATGCTGGAGAAACTCCCAGGTGTACATCCTCTGTCATATTGCTGGCCTCATCGCTTTACTTAAGTAAGGAGTGCTGCTGGCTTGCCTCAATTATGTTTGATATAATTACAGCTCTTGCTGGAGTTCCCTGGAGTCACATCCCAGATGGCTTCTCTGATTGAGAGGAAGCAATGGTGGAGCCTTGTTGCCCTTTGCATGGGAAAAATATGCATCCATTTCATGCTGGCTTCATCCCCCCTGAAGTGGGCTCGGATTCACAGCAGGGCTCGCTCTTCCTGTGGTCAGTTGGGCTTCATTTTGGACCAGGCTTTCAAAGTTCACCACAAAATGCTTCAGCAAGTCAGGAGGTGAAAACTCCACTGATTCAAGTGGCTGGGCCTTCACAAACCCACCAGGCCAGAACAGAAAGCAAACAGGTGTGTGAGCCACCTGCTCTCCATCCATGTGCTGCCATGTCTGATCCATTCCCTGACCTGCCTTCAAAAGGCCTTTCAGGTTCTCCAGTGCCTTGCTCCCAGGTGTTGCAGCAGGATGTGCTGGCTCTGTGTCCTGCTTCCATGGGTGCTCCTTTAGCCCAGGAAGGCCAGGCAGGGGAATGTGTTACCTACCCACTTACAGAGGGCAGGTTCAAAGTGCCAGTATCCTTGTTTGGCGCAGCTGAGCCATCACCAACATCTCTGTGCTTTCACCTTCTCATTTCAGTCTGAGCTGAGATCCTGTCCCCAGCTGGGCCAGCACAAAAGGTTTAGTGTTGTCTTTCCTATGACAGTTCTTAGTGCTCCTTTTCTATGATGGGCTCTTTTGAGGCCACAGATTCCATGCTGAGTTCCCAAGAAAACAGTTCTCCAAGAAGAGGTTCCTGAGTTCCCGCTGAAACACACTGGTCAGTGGCTTACCCAGTATTTTCCCTAGTGTAAGGCTGTTTTGGGAGAAGGAACACACTGTTCTCCCTGTCTCCTGTCACACCACTGGAGTGAAAGCATGAGCAAAAGTTAGCAGAGTCTGGACTCACAGGAAGGGAGAGAACTCTCACACAGTTACCAGACATGAGAATCAAACCATTTCAGTAGATGTTAGGATGTGAGCTGGCACTAGAAAGGAGAAATATGAGAAATATGCTAGTGGCTCATTCTGTCTCTGAGGCTCTGCTCTGACTGAAGAGCCCAGCTTTTCTTGTACATGGTCTGAGCTGTTGGAGCCACTTTTCCTGCTCTGCACTTTCACTCATTTGGCTCTCCTGGATCTATCCCAATCCAATAGCCCAGAAAACCCTCTGTCACACCAAAACTCGCTTCTACAGAGAACAGCCTTCCCTTAGTTATGGGAGGAAGAATAAAATAGCAAAAATCCTGACTTCTGTGGACCTTGGAAATGATGTGCTGGTTGTTTTGTTCCATCACTTGCACCTACCCCCTACTGTGGGTGGCAGGCCCCATCAGATTTAGCAGTGTTTCCATACCCACCCCACACACATTTTGCTGAAGGTGTAAATGATTCTTAAAGCACAAGGCCACTAGAGAATAAGGCCCTAGATTTCTCTGTCTCCACACCTACATGTGTTCCCACACACAAGATACAGCATTAATCTAGAGTAAAACACCACATGTTGACAATGCTAACAGTACATTTGACAGAAAGTCCTCAGATCGAACCCCAAGACACAAAACCCTGAGAAAGTCATAAAGCAGGCAGAGACAGGACAAAGTCTGGCTTCTTGTTGCCTCAACACTTCCCCTGAAGGGGCGGGTTGATTCTGGGGAGGTAATATCAAGCCAGATTCTCTTTATATCCCTGCTGCTTTCAACTGCTTTCTTGACACAAGGCTGTTACCTTGAATTCAGTCAGGCTGGGACCAGTGAACAGTTTGTAGCTGCAAGTTCTGTACTTTCCAGCCAGTTTTTGCTTCAGAACGCAGATGAGACTTTGGCTCCAATAGTGACATTCTTGTTAGTTAACTTTATCCTTCATCTCCACCACTGTGCCACAGTACATCACCTTCCCAATGTGTGTTCTCTCACACTGGGGATCACATCATTAACCCAGCTAGAAGGCTTCCCCAGGGAATTTGCAGGCAGAGGATACTGCCCCAAGAAAAATACACAAAAAGCGTGGGGCTGTCCAGAAGTAGAAATATGACAGTGAGGATTACCAGGGCCAAGCCTGAGCAGGCATGGAGCAATGGGGATGGAGATGATAAACAAAACTCAGTGATGAGATCTCAGTAGTGGTGGGCAGAGGCGCTTGCAGTAGCCATTTTCACACAATTGGTTCAGCTGATTTAGCCAGAACTGCCTCAAATGCAATGCTGTTGTTCTCCATGGAGCTGCTGACAGAAAGAGCTTGTCAGGCAGCAGGCTCCCTGTAAGCTGGGAGATTTTTCCAAGAAGAGCCCATATGTACTTTGTAGGAACCTTGATTCCGGAGAGGGTTAGTGGCAGAGGTGCTCCCAAGTATCCCACCCTCTGGCTCACAAATCCCCTGGAGCTAGACCCCTAAATTCCTCAGAAGTCCCAACTGATCAATGGCCAGATTTTGTGCAGAACATCTCTCAGAACATACACAGGAGGTGTGGAGCTCTGTAGCTCCACAGCAAATATGGTGCAGTTACTTCCCCATTACTTGCCTCCTTATAGAAAGGCTGGAAAATTTCCCTGAAGCTTCCAGAGGAACTTCAAGCCTTTCACGAGAGACAGAGGTATCTTGGCTCCCTACCACAAGAGAGCTTGATGGGGGCTGTGGAGAGTTCTGGTTCAAGTCTGTGGTCTGAACCAGACCCGTCAGTCTCAATGTTAAATCTCCTCTCAGCAGGTAAATGTTGAAATGATCTGGCTTTGAGCAAAAATTCCAGCCTTTGCTGACAAACAGCAACAGACTCCTGTGAAAAGCCTTTCTTTCAACCAACTGGCATCTGATCAAGGAATCCCCAACCTGTTCAGATTTTTTCCACTGGAAAGCATGTGCCAAAAGCTGGAATAGATCATCATGTGAACACTGCTGTTTCACATGCTGTACAGAACAGGGCCTGAGCCAGCAGGCCAAACAGAGCAGCAAAACCAATGCATGTCTTCTCACCATAAGAGGACAACACAACATTTTTTGGTTTAAAATGGCTTCAAAACAGAATTTCTTGAACTTGTTCATCAGCTGATTTATTGCACCATGTGCCAGCCTGACTTTCTGCCATCATTGACACAGTGCTGTCAGTAGTTGGGCGTTCATACCATTTGTCTGGCTGGTCTATCTACTCTTGAAGTACGTCTCGCTTGGCAGGGAATATTCTCCATAAATAGCTCTTTCAAATACAAGAAACTATTTAAAACTGTTGGTGGAAAGTGAACAAAAAACAGAAACAAACAAATCCCCTCCAAACAAACAAACAAGCAAGCAAACAAAAGACCCCAAAAACCAGAGCAAAAACCCCATGAGAGTTTTTTTGCTATTTTCCATCATATTTTTGTATTCAACTGGTAATTGTAGCAATGTAAATATGAATATAGGTATGATACCCAGAGGAGAATGGGAGCAGAGTTTGGGTGTGACCTTTCGTTGCCTCTCAGCCTGCCTGCCCCACCCCCAGTATAAAAGGAATTATTAGTGCGTCCATCCTGCAGAGCAGGTGACATTTCCGGGGATCTCAGTGGGAAGGAGATTCCTGAAGCTTAAGGTTGAGCTTCTTCTGCCCAAAGAAATTGTCACCTGCTTAGCGAGTTCCAATTTTTTGCCTCGGTACAGAGAGCAGAGCTCAGAGAAGGCAAAATCTGAAGAAAGCTGTGGTTGTGGCATTGCTGGGAGGAACTGGGCAACCAAGTGAGAGGAATTATAGCTTCCAAATGTGTACCGACATCCTGCTAATTCCCAGATCTCCCCCTACTCCCTCCTCTGCTGACGTTCCAGTCCCCACTTCAATACCTGCCAGGTCCTTTTAGAGAGCTGACATTTCCATTCCTGACATTTTCTGCAGCTCCATCTGGGAATTAATGTCCGGATATTAGCAGCGATGGGGCCGTTTATCATAATTAGTCTCATGAAGCTACTAAGCATCCAACTATTTTTCATCAGCACCGAGGAAATAAACTGCAGAATCCAGTAGACGAGACGGACGATTTATTTATTGATTGATTTATTTTGGTCTGTCAGGATGCAGCTTTAAAGTTTGTTGAGATGAGCAATGCTCCTCAGAGGCAGTGACGACAGTAGGGCTGGCTCACCTTGGGTGTGCAAGCTGCAGAGAATAGGTCCCCAAACCTCCTGAGACAGTGAGGAGGCATTTGTTATCCTATTATTATCCTGTTATCCTAGGCTGTAGCCCCCTGCACTTATAAAATGACAAGTTTTGACAGGTTGAACCTTGTCTGGACAAGCTCAGGAAGAGCCAGCTGCTAGCCCCATGATGGCATTATGAACAAAAGCCATCTCCAGGCATGGTTTTTCTTCCCTGTCAGGTACAAAGCAAGGGTGCTGCGTACCCTTGCTTTGTACCTGACAGGGAAGACATAGGGGTGGCATAGGGGCCAGCAGCTCCAGGACTCTCATTTGGCTGTCTGTGCACAGTCATGCTTGGATTTTAGTGCTGAACAGAGGATGCTGCAGGCAGCACACGTGTCTGTCACCTTCCAGAGGTGCCTGGGAGCAGATGAAGCCGTTTTCTCACTTGTCGTCCCAATTGGAGCAGGGCGAAGTACAAGCCTGTTGTTTTCCTTCCCAAAGGATTGGGATTGAAGGGCAGGGAAGCAAAGCTCCATACACAAGAGATCTCACGCTGTGTCCACTACAAGCAGGGGAAGGTTCTTTGGAAGGGTACTATGGGTTGGATCTTATCTCTGCCAGAGAAGGTGGCTAATGCTGGCTGTCGTCTCAATCTTAATTTTGGGGGGGCAGTGCAATAGATTGTCCATGTTTCTGTGAGTTTGGCTCCAGCTCCCTGCTCTCCAGGCATAACTGGTGTCTGAGCTGCTGAAACCTAACAAGGGTTGTTATCCATGCTGAGGGCTACTACTCAGGGCAAAGAGCCTGTATTGATTTCAGGAGCTCTTCTACCATTTTGTAAGCTTCAGTGACCTCCTTGCATGTTCTGAGTGGGATGAGATGGGAGATCCCTGGCAGGGTCATCTGCTCTGCACCACACTGCTCTGCATGGCTCATAGCCCATCTGCCTAAGAACAAGGATTACAATGCTGTGTGGAGCTTCTGCCCAGAGCGAGGCATGAAGGACTGCTGAATTTGGTGTTGCTCTTCTCTCTATCCCCATAAAGCCCCACAAAGTCTTGCTACATCCCACACACCTCAGTGCTCACCTGCAGCAAGCCCACCTCTTCCCTGCAGGCTGATTATCAAGAGCTTTCCATCCTGAGGTTTGCTATGCAAACATCAAACATTTGTGTTTAAATATTACACTCTTCTGCTGATGTGAAGCTAGTAATTACAGCCAGATGGGACCTGGCTCACAGGCAGACACGGGGCCCACATGCTGCTCAGTGGTGGCTTTTTTTTGCAAAACCATGTGGCCAACCACCAGCAGAAATATCAAAAAAGCTGAATGCAATTAAAAACAATGAAAAAAAAAAAAGGCATTCTAAATATATCGCACAATGTATTCCAGGTGAGCACTAAATGTTCTGGCTGCAGTGCCTGGCAGCCCTGGTACTACACGTGGGACATGATCCAAGTCAGTGTGCTCAAGCCATACATCCCTCCAGGCACAGCCCTGTGATGACATGCACTGATTGGTGTCAGCACCTCCTGCAGCACCAGCAGGGTCTGATCCTGCAAAGCCTCCCTCAGCTGAGGAAGAGCTCTTTTTGCACAAGGGCCTGATTCAGCCCATGCTCTACTCCATCAAAGTGGCCCCTATAAGGGTATCACAATCCCAGGGCCACCTCGCTGCTGGCGTGAGCTTACAGCTGCTGCTGCCTCCTCAGCTGCTGAGTGGAGGGATCACCTTCGCTGCACAAGCCTGCACACATTTCTGTCTTGCACAAGCTGCCCAGAGTAGGAAATACTTCATTTTCTACCACCTCCAGGATTTCAGATCTGCTTCTATTCAAGGCAAAACAAAAGCATTGCAGTGAGTGGTGGATTTTTTTCCCCTGGATCATAGCCCACAGTCCATATTCACATTCCACATCTGATTGTGTTTTTAATAGATAATCCTCTCCCCATTGCCTCTCCCCTACACATCAACCAAAAGGTGAGCAGGAACGTACCAGTTTAAGCAAAATGCCCCCACTGTTTGTCCTACCCCATCACCTGTGTTGTATATACACAACACCAAGTTCCCAGGAAACAATCCCCTCCTTGCCCCACACACCTGATTGAGTTCCAGCAGTAACAGTGATGCAGGTAACAGCCACCACTGTTGCCTGAAAGAAGGGCTAGAGTTGCCCCATCATACACAGTTTAAGTAGCTCCAGAAACCACTGCAGGTGATGCCATTACGAGCTACAAAGGCTACAGCCCTTCCTCTGCAAATCAATCCAGCCCTGTGGCTCACCCTCTTTTTTACTCTCAGGATGCTTCCAAGCCGAGCAGTGCAAAGCCAGAGCCCAGTTTCCTGTGCAAACAGCCAGGGATGTTTAATTCCTCAGGACAGCTGCTGGGATATGTCCTCCATGCTGTAACAGTCAGCATTACACAGGTACCTGCTCACCCATCCATCTGCAAATGGTGTCCCACAGCCAGCCTGCCAGACAGGAGCCAGCAGCTCTGGTTGCAAGGAGAAGAAAGAGAAAGCAGCAAAGAGAATAAAAAAAAATCATTGCTTTGTGGGAAACCCTAGAGCCATAGCAAACACATGCTGTCATTTGAGACAAGTGCCAAGCCCTGATAGGTTTCCTTGTTGAGGAAATCAGGATCAGCCTTGGTGGGAGGCAGAGAACCTTGATCTCGCTTGTCTGCCATCTCTCTGGAGTATTCTCCCTCCTCCTGTGCTCTACAGCTTTCTAACTTCCCAAATCTTCCTCAAAGGACCATGAGTAGAGCTTTCCAAGGAAGCTTGTTTCTGATGTCATATACCCCAGGAGAGTCTTTCCTCTGTTGGGAAGGGAAGGGAAGGGAAGGGCTCAATGCCTCTCTGCTTTCTGCATCTGAGAAGCAGAGCTTTGGCATGCCATTACCAACCCTTGTTTCTACAGTAACCTTATCCAGCACTGCATGGGTCTGTGCAAGCTCTGTTGTACTACTGTCGCCTTCATGAATAATGGATCCCCCTCCACCTTCCCTCTCCTCTTCCCTGTTGGATCTCATTTCATATTGTATGAAATGGTATGTTTGCTGCTTCCCTGGGGTTGATCTGAACATCCTGATTCCCAGCTCCAGTTCCCCCTCTTCCCAGGATGTGAGTGTAACCCAAGAGGGCCCTGACTGGTGAGGGCAGAGCCTGTCACCTTTGGCCCCTGCTTGCCTTCTGCTAGGAAACAGTTGATCCCTGATAGTCCTAGAAACCTGTAAGCTCTTCTTCTCTAATGGAATTTTCCATTTTAAAGACTAAAAGTAAAGTTCCAGGAAAAGGATTCTGATTCTAAAAATTCAATTCTCTATGCCTAAAAGAATTATATCTACAGTTCTACACGGGTTTGGACCACAGAACATTAGGGGTCACTTCTACAGTGCAGTCCGGAGAATTTAATTTCCTTTGTTCTTGGAAATACCCAACTTTATTGAGTTTTATCTGGTAAAGATCGGTGTTTTTATTCTCCTCCAGAAGCCGCAGGCTCAGCAGTGAGGTAGCCCCAGTTTTAGCGGGGAATATGCTGTGGCATTTAGCAGCTTCATGGGTAAGGCCTCTTGCCTTAGGTCCTGCCGCAGTAGCACCATGATCCAGGGTGAGGACTTGGTTAAGTTCAGATAAATCTGTTCTGAAGTGGTTTGTAGCATTTTTTGGTTTGTAGACATGACGGTCTGTCAAAGTTGTGTGCTGATCCCAGTTTCCCAGTCTTTCTCCTTTAGTCTTATCACTCCAGATTACAAGAAACACCAAGTTCATGTGCCCTTCTCTGCATCTGTACCTTACCACTGTGTCTTCTGCCACCCTCACCGGCCCAGTTTTTAATCTGCCACACTCACTTGGTGTTGCTGCCCCTGCAGATCCACTCACTTTGGGGGTTTCCACGAGGAGAGCCCATGTTTAAAAAAGAACTGTGAGGATCTGAAAATCAAAGACAAGGATGTCAAAAAACCTGCAGCCAGGAGAGTGGAGTGCAATTTAGGTGAAAGTGTAATGCTTACAAAGGGAAGGGAAGAAAACAGCGTCCTCAGTGAGAAACCCCACTGCAAGAGGCTTTTGGAAAGACACCAAATCAGTTGCCTGGAAACTAATGCTGACCCTCTTTATTGTCAGCAACAGGAAAGACCCACAAGTGCCATAATTCAGGCCACTACTACTGTCTTTTTCTCTTGGTTGAATGGAAGAAGCAAAGAGAAGAGGCTTTTCATGCTCTGTGGGTAGCAGGGTATCTCCTTGCCCTCAGCTCAATGGGTTGCAGGCTCTGTGCTTTTGCATCTGGAGGGTCAGTTCCCATGGCAAACCTTGTGTCCTGAAATTTAGAGGCTAAATCATCCTACAGCTTTTTAAAAATTAAAGAACAGTTGAAGTCGGCAGGAGCCTCTGGAGACCTCATCCGACCACCTGGCTCAAAGAACAGTCAGCTCAAGGAGTTTGATTTATAGCATATCTTATGAGGTTTTGAGTATCTCCAAGGATGGGGACCCCTCAGCCTCCTGGGCAGACGGTTCCAGTGTTGGATAACCTTTCTGGTGGGGTTTTTTGTTTAAAGTTTAACTCAAAAACTCTTTGACAAAAAAGACTGTATAAGTGACTGTTATAGAACAAAACGTGCATATACACATGAAATTGCCCAAAACAATCTGGTTGCAGCAAGTCTAGTGTTAATTCTACAGCTGAGCTATTTTCCGGGGGACCCTCGCTCATCCCACACACAGGACAGACTTTGCACTGTTAGCAAAAAGTCTCACAAGGATTTTCCATAGTGTTGTTCAGTGCACGAAGCCTGAGGCAGGATTTACTGCACGTTATTCAATCTCTTCTAGGGAGGTAGGATTATTAGTCTCCTCAAAAGCTTTTCAATTGAGTTCACTAAAATAGCTGAATGTTTCAAAACTGGTAATGATTTTAGCTTTGCAAGTTCCCTGCCAGAGGATGGGGTCTAGGCTGTGGCTGTTTTACAGAGGACAAAGCTTGAGCCAAGAAGGGCTAAAGGGATGGGATGCTGCATGGACACACCAACAAGCAGGACATTACAGAGCAATTAAAAGGTGTAGCAATTTCCCTTGAGGTCAAGAGGCTTTAATAAAGCCAGTATCCCACGGCAGACCAAGCTGCTGCACAAGGAGCAGCTCCGTGCCTGGGTGGCAGTGGCAGGGTCTGTGCTTGCCCTGTACCCAGCGTTGCTCTGCCTCAGTGTGCTCACCACACCAAGTCATTTCCTACAGCCCACAGCCAAAGAGGGGTTGGGCTGCAGGAAAGAAGGAATCAAATTCAATTTGATCAATTGTTCAATTCAAATTAAAAGAGGCTTAGATTGTCCAAACCTGGGTCTAGGCAAGTCTGGCTCATCCTAGTCTAAGCACTTTGCATTTGAGGAGAGCAAGTTGAAAATAAAGAAAGCACCTTGAGAGTCAAGCTCAGGCAGACAGGTAGCACAAAGCATCTGCCATGTGTCCTGCTGGCCCTGGGACTGGAGACCTGTAGCCTTTGTCACACAGGTGGTGGCTAATCCTTCTTCCACAGCTGTTTCTATAATCCACGGTGGCACTAACCCACTTGTCTATAGTCCAAGGAACCTTTTGTCTTCAAACCACAGACCACTGCAGGGATCCCTTTTCCTGATTGCCCCTAGGAGGGAGATTTGGCTTTTGTTTGGGTGAATGCTTTCCTGATTCAGATGGGAGCAGGGAACAGGACACACGTTTCAGGAATTAAACCCATTGCAGGAACTGAAAAGATCCTAGTCCCCCAAAAGCTGACCCACAGTGTCAAGCGGGGAGGGGAAAGGAAGGAAGGTGTACAATAAGGACTTTGCAAGGAGCAGACCAAAGGCAGGTCTGAGTTTCATTGCCTGTGGAGGAGAGCAGAGCTACCCCCCTACCTCCCTCCATCTCCCAGCCCTTCCCTCTTACAAGCTGCAAGTCCCTGGGAGGCCCCTAATCTGCCTTGCTGTACAAAAGACTCAGTCTACTGGCTTTCCTTTTCTTTTTGCCTATTTAGAGTTGAAGTGGGGATCAGTTTCCAGGCACGAAGGCCAGGAGGGGGAAGGAGCAGCATGCAAAGGGTCTCTGCAAAAGACATCCTGTGGAGGGCAGGAGCTCAGGTGGTTTCAGGTGGGCGGGACACACCAGGACATGGGGTGTCTGGGATTGTCAGGATCCTTGCTTTCTAATAACTGAATTTTTCTGGCATGCTTGGATATCACTAGCAGACTGATGGAGAAGATAACTCCTTCTATCTTTTGTTTTATTTGTTAAACAGGATCTCCAGTCTCTTGATCATATTCAGAGAATTTTTCTGCACTGCTTCTGGCAACAATTCAGCCTACCTGTCCAGGGCTCCTACCCAATGCTAGATGAGGTCTTGTCAGTACTTCACAAATGCTATTAATAATTTCCTGCTTCTACTGGCAATATCCCAAACCCCTCGGGTCTCGTTTGCCTTTTTGTGCCTTTAGCTCATTGGTGGTTCATAATCACCCATGACTACAGCGAAGTTCACCTCCTCCTCAGTCATGTCCAACTGACACACTCCCTGTCTAGCACAAAAAACTCCAACCCTGTGATTAGTCTTGCATTTCGTGCTCTTGAATTTCAACTCGTTCCTGCGTCTCCGTGCTCAAGGTTGTCTGCTGCTTTCTGTTTGATCTCCTGTCTCCTCTGCATTCACAATGCCTCCCCCTTCTGCGTCATCAGCTGGCTTAACCTAAGCGCTTCCACTTCTTATGACAGCATCATTCATGGAGAGAATAAACAAGATCAATCCCAGGATCGATTCCAGAGAAACTCCAGTGGTGAACTCTGTCTAGCCTGCTACTCCCTCTGTCCAGAGCTACAGCTTCTGTGCCCGACTTCTATTTCTTCCCACTAATCCCATCATCTTCAGTTTAATTAGTAATTTCCCTGACACTCCATTGAGCACAGCTTGGTGCATTTGTCTAGAAATTTGTCTAGATGAATTGAGATGAGCAGGCTGTCTCGGCCGAATGCTTTCCACGGCCTGCCGAGCTGGTTCTGCTCCAGCCGTTTAACTGAGCTGGCCTGCAAGTTTTGTTCCAGGTCTCTGCGTGCTACTGACCCATCCTACAAACTCCCCAAGTCCCACGGTAAAAACATCAAACAAACCGGGAATGGGTACTACATTCACAACAGTCAGTGTGGCTCTTTCTCGTCTGCAAGAGGTTCTGCCTCTGGAAACCTTGCCATCACACCTGCATTTTGGCATTTTGGTTTGTTTGGAAACCAAGCAAATACCTGCTTGTCCTGGATGTAACACATCAATGTGTCTGACTTTAGCATCTTATTTTGTTATACCATTCAGGCTCTGTACTGTCATTCTCTATCTTGCATGTTGACCTTGCACCCAGCCTTATTATCCTCTTCAGACTGACTGGGAGCCACACCATGAACATCTTTGCTACCCAATAGAGCCACTGTGCTGATATTTTCCCTAGTGTTGTAACACCCTTTGTTAAGATTTAGGTCATCCAGTTTGCTATGTTGTCCATTCTGCTTCCAGGTCTCTAGAGTATTCTGTTTCTTGTCACCAAAACTGGTAGGGGAGGACATGAATCCAGTTGTAACTGGATTTCCCAGAGCTGAACTCATCCTTTTCAAAGTGAGGCCAACACATCCCAGATCCAGTCCTCATGGGCTCAGGGAGCTTTAAAGTTTTGCATTAGCTTTGTTAAATGCTGTTCTGGGGGACCTGGCAGTTCTGCTTCTTCTGACCCTTAGGCAGTGGGTTCCAGACGTTCCCCCTGCAGTCCAGGCCTGTCAGAGGCAACTTTGATGCTCTTGGGGAGTGGACCAGATCCTCTCTAGTGCAGACAACACTAGGGCTAGAAATAAGGCATCTTTTCCATGCCTTCATCTGGAAGGCAAATAACAAAGCCAGTCTGAATTAAACTGTAAACCCCTCTCTGTCAAACTACTAAAAAAACCAGTTTTCCCCAATTTAATCCAGCCTGTCAGGGTACTGGGATCCCCAAGCAGGGAGAAGTCCATCCTCAGTCACAGGAGATGAATGGACTCTGAATAGAGGGATGAGCAGGTTCCCTGTGTTGTAGAGGAGGCTGGGACAGAGCCCAGGCCCTGTAAGGGTCAGATTGGACAGACCCCCTGGAGGGTCACCGCTCTGTGTTCACCTTCGGAGAGCTCCCCGTGCCTCCCGGGTGCTGCCAGGGTACCCGGCTTCCCCGGAGACCGCGCCGGCTGCTCCCACCTCACCTGCCCTGCTGCGAGCTCCAGAAGCGAAGCCAGAGCCTCACCACACTGCCCTCTAAAGCCTCTGTCTTGCTGCGGATATAAATTGCCTCAGATTCCCGTAACTCAGGCAGAAAACCCAGGCCCCTTGCTGATAAAACCAGGCAGCCTGGACAGCGTTGCCCTGGCAACCTCCACTTTCTTCCCCATCCTTTTGTTCGGCCTCGGACCCAGACTTTTGTACCCAGCCATAATGGGGCCAGACTCTTGGGATGTTTACGGGGTGAGGTGAGAGGAATTTCATTCAGCCGTGTCTTGCTTGGCCCGTCTCCTTCCGCAGGGTGAGGGAGGAATGTTATTGACCAAGGCCCCATGCAGCGACCGAGGCACTAAAGAAAGGCACTTTAGACTTTCCGACAAAGAAAAGAAATTCCTGCCCTCCCCCATGCAAACATACCCCCCCTGCCCCAACTCGCCTTTTGTTTCCTTATTTCTCTTTTGGTAACTTCCCTGCTCACCCACTCCTGCCCACAGCTGCTCTCACCAGGCACAAACAAAACCCTTCAGCATGCCCCATGTGCCTGCCAGCTCCATGTTGCAAGGCATTCAGTAATCCTCCTGGATCCCTATCCTCCAAGGCACCTTTACAATAAAACAAAGCTGGACGTGCACTGAGTTTGCAGGAGCAGGAGTGCTGTGCAGCTGAGGCCAGGGCATGGAGCAGCCAAGCACAGCAGGGAGCTGGAGCAGGACCCCAGCCCACTCTGAGGCCCTGCCATACTCAGTCCCTTGCCCTCTGGTTCAGGCTGGAAAGGGTTAAGCACATTAGGTCCAACTGCCTGCTGAGAAGACAAAAGTCTGCCTTGACATCCAATATTGAGGCTCCCAGGGACACCACTGAGGAATTCCCATTAGCTGGTGTTTGTGGAAAGCCTTATATCAAATGCCAAGGACAGCCAGTTTGCTTTCCTTATGCCAGTGACCGGGAGAGCAGCAGCACCTTCCTGGCACTGCATTTCAGGGAAGAAGCAATGTGGACACAGACCAAGTGGTGCCCTTGTGGAGGGAAGGAAAGGCAAGCAAATCTTTCCCCTTGTCCCCTTGCACAGCTGGCAGCTCCAGCAGCGGCCAAACCACCCTGGAGAAACTCTAGCCTGACTTCACCAGACATGTGCCTGGGTTCAGGTAGCTCATTTCAAAGGAGAACCCCATAGCACCACTCTCTTCCTGGCCTTCAGACTTCGCAGTGTCTTGGGAGAAGTCAAATAAATCCACAATTTGGGCAGAAGGCTCTGAGGAGCCATTACTGGCAACGCAGTTGTGTTTCTCACTCACTCTGCCCCACGCTGCTCTGCTTTCAGGGCACCTGTGCAAAGCCAAAGGCATGGGCAGAGATGGGATGCTGGGAATGGTGGGCACTGGGTTTTGTTCAGCAGAACCCCAGTTCTGCTGGGGACATAAACAGAAGATAAAGCCTCAGCTGGTGTCGTTTGAGTGTATAAAGTCCCCTTGAGAAGTGAGTGGCTCCTGCTATGGGCAGTGTCCCAGTGCTTGGCCATCCTGGGGGACTCTGCCCAGCAGAAAAGAGCCTGCAACTCATAGCGGAGACAGTGAATATCTTATGGATGGTGAGAGGCGCTGCCAGAAGCTTTTCTTTAGTCCTGAATGGATTGTTGTGGTATTGCTCTCTCCCAGCTGGATTACCTGATTAAAAGTGAGATCATACATCATAGTCTTTCACTTCAGTTGGTGCTGCAAGAAGATGGAGGAAAAAGATCCAGACATCAGTTTTCCTAACGCTTGTCTTTGAGATCCCTACTCTTCCACTCTTCCATCATGTCTATTTAAAACAAAAAAATTAAATCAGGTAATAGATTTAAAAATTGATTAGTGAGCTGGACAGCAGAGAGGAGAGGCGACACAGACGATGGAGGGCCACAAGACACCTTCTCCTGGGACTGTTGCCAGCAAAAACTAAAGCCCAGGGTATGCCCAGTTGGCTGTTGACAAAGGACTGGCACCATTTCAGTGCTGCTTGCCTCAAAGGCATGGAAACCCGGTGAAGAACTAGGCTGGGAACCAAGAGGAAGCAAAATGCAGACCAGCCATGAATAATGGGGCAAATGTGTCAATGCTAACAGAAACACACAGCAGCCCTTCCTATTGTCCAGCCTTGGCACGGTCTTTCCAAAAGCCGCTGCTGAAGTGAGCGTTCCTGGATCAAAGAGTGTGCCTGCAGGCATGATCCCCAAGCTGGGTTTGATTTATGTGTTTAGGGTTAGTGATTCAGCCACAATGAGAGATCACACACGGGAGGCACTCTCCCGTTGCTCCTCCATCACCTGCACCTCCCCCACGCCAGCCTACTGACCCTTCATTTTTGGGCAGGTTGCCTCAGCATTGATTTTCCTTTTCAAAAGCACTTCAACTTGAAGTGCTGAAAATGGCTCCTGAGCAACCCCGAGATGTGAAGCCACACTGAAAAGGCCCCTTTCTTTGCATTTGCAGGAGTGTAAGCATTCATGGTTTTTATGTTTCCATGTTGTGGGACAGAGAATAGGTCAGGGCAGGTAGGGGGAAGCAGGCTTAGGTGCACTTACAAACAGAACTCTGTAAGGAGGTGCAGCAGAAGAAAGCTGCTTGGACCACAAGAAGGAACGAGGACTGCAGTTCTCCTGAGGATAGAGGAACTTGGGCAACAAGAAGCCAAATGCCTGAAGCAGCTGAACAGGGAGAAAATCTTTGCTCAGGTGTCCCTGCTCCCCCACTCCGTCTTTGTCATTGGCTGCATCAGCCCCGAGGAAACCAGTTTTGCTTCTACATTGTTCACAGCAATCTTCAGAGGGTTACAGAGTCCCTTCGAGGTCTCAGTGAGAAGATGTGGTGCAACATCTTCAAGTGGTGCCTTCAAGAGCAGCTAATCGAGGACATCGGAACTGTGGGAGTGGGAATTGTGTCAGGCTGGCACAGGAAAAGTTCTGCCACTAATGTCTCATCAAGCCAACGCGGGCTTAACCTGTCAGGCAAAACAAGAAGTGGTAGAGACAGAGTACCAGTTAATAGGCTTTAGGACATACAAAGCAGCAGGAAACCCATTTTTCTCCAACCACCCACATCCCATACGGATGTAGCTTTGAGGGTTTTTTTCGGCTTTGTGTTGGTGGAAACAAAAGCAAGTCCCTTCTGCAACCCATTTGAGCAAGAAAAATGAGATAGAGGCTCCTGGGGAGGCTTGTTCTATCAGAGATGCTGGTGCTGAGAGGGTAGTACAGAGACCAATGAAGTATTAATGGTGTACTAAATGTGGGGCTCTCAGGGACGTCTCAGATGGGACAGTGACAACATCGCATTTCCTCTTGCCTCGATCCAGATGGGTTTGTCCTGTCACTGCCACAGACTGTTGACAAAAGGTTAACTGTAATGCTGCCCCCCTCTTTTTAGAGGGCAAATTAGGGGTAGTTTGTCACAGCAGTGAACTTTCTGCATCCAGCCTTGCCCAAAAGTTCACAGGAGAAGTAAGAGACAGTTCCTCTCCATGGGGCCTGCAGCAGATGTTCAATGCAGCCAAAGCTAGCTTGTTTGTAAATCTGATGAAGTCAAGTTGGGTTTTTCTCCTGTTTCAAATATTAGGTACTTTGATGTGCATAAAACACCTTGGATGATCTGTAAGTCGGAGACTTTTGCCTGGAAATACTTCCCTGGAATCACTTCTAGAAGAGAGAGAGAGGGGGAGGAAGAGAGATTTTTTCTGAAGTTCCCTTTTAAAAAACAATCCATAACTTCAATTTTCAGATCAATGTAAAAAAAACACAAACAACCCAACAAAAAACCCCACAAACTAAAAAAATCTATCAAATTATTCTCTTCCTACATTCTTCTGACACTGCTTTTCTCAGCCCTCTCCTCCTCCCAGTCTGTTAGCTGTAGGAGCATTACAGGGTGCTCAAGGTGACAGGAGACGATTTGATTACAGCAGCTGAGCTCTGAATGCTATTAGGTCCTGCCTTAACCCACTGTTTGGGGGAGCACAGCAGCTGTGTTTCCCCTCCAAAGGTGGGGTTCCATTGCATTGGTGGGTGACAGGAGATGGAGTTTATTTTAAAAGGCAAAATGTCTGTGTCATTATTAATGAACTTGAGTTGTGTTAGCGAAGAAATGGAAAAAAAATGAGAAGCAAAGAGAGAGCAGCTGAAGAAATTCCCAGATTTGTTTTTTCAGTCTGAAGAACAGAGACAAAAATGTAAAGGGGATCAAAGAAATGGAAAATGCATCAAGATGAAGCAGAAAGGGTGTCAACTTTCCAGCAAATTACACACTCGGCGTTTAGAGACCACCACTCTGATTTCCAGTGTTCTGGGATATTCCAGTGCATTGTCTTCAAGCTGGCTTCCTCATTCAGCTGCAGTTGGGTCTGATGGCTGGTGTGGGCTCTGAAATGGTGAGAAACTAGTGTTAATAAAGGCAACAGCCCACCCCCCACCCCCTTGCTGTATTTTAGGAATGGCCTTGTGCTGGAGATGGCACATTGTTTCCCTTCTACAACCATCCATCAAGGACAGTTCATCTCAGACTCCGATAAATCCTATTATTTCAGCTGCACATTTCCACTGCCTCCAAATCAGCAGCTGATGATATGCAGAGTGTTGCAATAAATGTTTATGGCTCCGCTTCTCCTCAGCCTTTAATTTCAATGGTTTGATGTTGATCAGCCCCTTGAACAGCCGCTCGTTCACATCATTACTGGTGTGTGCAAACAGCCCGCGCCGGGGACCAGCGCCAGCTCCGCTGCTGCGCTGATCTTGGCTTGTTAGAGGTGTTTCCAGATATGATCTTATAACTCATGGAAACGAATGGTTTCCTCCAGCCCTGAGTTAGCATCCTCTGCTGTAGCACAAGCATATGCTACGGTATTCATGCATGGCTGAATGCCCTGGGTGTACACATAGCTGGGCGTTTTATTAAAAGCTGTACCCACCTTGGTGTTTCTGGGCAAATTCACAGCCGAGGCACACCGTCAGTTTAGGAGCTACACACTGGCTGTGAAAGCCAGTAATTAAAGATTCCCCCAAACCAGCGAGCGGCCGTTTCCCTGCCAGCCTCCCGCCTTTGCCCACGGAGCAGACAGATGCAGGGGAGGATGCTGCTGCTCTCCCCTGCCTGAAGTGTTGCAAAGGCCAGAGGATGCTGCCCTGGACGTCAGGACCTGCTGGTGTGAGCTGCTGTGCAAACATCTAGTTTTTGCCACATTTTGGACTCGGCAAGTCCAGCTATGAAGTCTTGGTGCAGATTTGGGGCAAACCGCCTGTGCAGTGAGTCTAAGGCAGAGCTGAACCTGCATCCCTCAGGTCCTTATCCAAGGTGACCACCCTTGTACAGATCCCAGTGTGGACTGGGAGCCCAGACTGACATGTCTTGTGCCCCACTATGGACAAGCTTTCTCAGCCACACATCTTACCAAGACACACAAGTCAAAGTTCTAAGGCCATCATGGTAGCCAAGTTGACAGTGTTTCATACCTCTGTGGAGACAACAGCTCAGAAGCCCAGAGGGAGAGCAAAACCTGTGAGATCTGAATTGGAGGCACTTCTAGGCTGCTCAGGACCGGGATAGTGCTTCTGGGGAGGAGGAGACAAAAGGTACATCATCAAGTTTGCAGATGACACCAAAGTGGGATGTGTTTGGAGTGGAGGGTGCTGGTGCCAGCGCCTAGCAGGGTGGCCCCTGTGTGACTGGGGGTTAAAGTTTCTTGGAAGATGCTCCAATTCTGCTACAACTAGGGGTGTCACTGTGCAGGTGTCGTGACTGAAGGTCTTGCTCAGAGATGGTGCATGCTGCAGGAGGTGAGTGGAGATGGACCTGTGCTCTATACCAGGCTCAAGGCTGTGGGCGACTGACAAGGGAGACAAGAGAGGAAACAGTGGTTTCTTCACACTGTAGCTCTTTGCAGGTGTGACTCCAGGAGAAGACACAAGTCCACGAAGCTCAGTTGTGCTGGGATTCTATGGACATGAGCCCAACAGACCTCAGTGCTTGTAGGGACACGGTGGTATCAGGTGACTGCAGCTGGGGGACCACATATGTCCCACATCCCCACCATGGGATACTGACTTGCACGTGCAGCTGTGGCGAAGCTGATGCTGGGAGGCTCAGGCACAGCAGGAGGATGCAAGGGAGGACCAGGATCTGGGCATGGGTGACACCTGCAGATGGTGCTACCCAGCTGGTGACTCCACCATGAGTGAGGAGTGATGTCCTCGAGGAGCAAGAGGGAGGTTCAGGACAGGTATACCTGCTGGCCCAAGCTTGGGCAAGGGGAGTAGGGAAGATGAGTTGGGGCTCTGCTTGCCGGAAAAAATGAAGTTCACAGCTCAGTTGTCAACACGGAAAAGGGAAGGGGGGGCTTGCTGGGAGCGGGATGGAGCCGGGGAGCGCGGGTCGTTAGCCTTCTGCTCACATCGGCGGGGGAAAGCAGTTTCATTTGCTGGCCTGATTGGACTGATGAGATTTCCATATTCTTCATTAAGGGGCTGCCAGCAAGCGCGGCTGGGCTGCCATTTCCCATTACTCACAGCCTATCCATTATGCAAAAGGCAAAAGGGAGAGGGATGAGCCCGTGAGCCCAGATAGCGGCTGTAATGATCCTGTCAGCCTCCCGGCACCGCGGAGAGGGCAGCCAAGGGTGCTGCGGAGCCGCCTCGGAGCGCTGCCTGCCTGCCTCCCTCCCTGCCTGGGCACATGCTCTCTGCTGCAGGTGCCACGTTGGTGGCACCAGGCTCCTTGTCTTATCCCAGCCTCTCCATGCCCAGCATTCAGCTCTCCTGCCCTGCCCCACTCTCAGCACTGCAGCAGGGGGACAGGTGAGCCAAGTCCCACAGCAGCCAGGCCAGTGCAGAGGGAAGGGGGGATGAATTACCAGCCTCAGCATGTGCCCACTGGCCTCTCAGCCATTCGAGGGGGCTGCAGGACCCCCCCAGCCCCTTCCCCTTGGCAGATGAAGTGGGGTTACCTGGTGCATCAGGATGGGGTGTCAAGGAGCAGGGAGAGGAAGGTGAAAAAGCCTCCTTTGGTCATGGGAAGATAGAGGGCAGAGGCAGGTCCATCTGCACCCCACTGACACCCAGGTGGGCACTGCTCCTGCCTGGGTGCTCTCATCATAACCCATGGGAGCTCCAAGCCTTCAGGCTTGGTACTCTAGTACTGCCTATCCCTCCCCAGAGATCACAGCCCACATGTGGAGCTCTTTGATGGGGCTCTGTGCCCTTTGAAGGCAGGGATGATGGAAGGATCATTGCCTGAACCTGGGTCCATCCAGAGAGAGCCTGTGCTAGGGGAGATTGGGAAAATTAGCTCTCAACCCCAGTATTGAACTGGGTTGCTGCAGGGAGGTCTCGGAGCCAGGAGCTCTTCCCAAGGCATCTGTCATGCCTGACCTCAGCTGTCACCAGCAGACAATTATCTCAGTGCTGAGAGATCATGGTGAGGATGCAAAGGCCCAGCTTTCTTCCTGCCTCCCCTTCAGCTCCCTTTTCCCCATCTCGCTTGCCACAGCAGTGCAGGCAGCAGGAACTTTCCGTTGGATAGGGGCTGCAGGAAAGGCAGCCCCCCCAGAACGCTGGCTGTGCTCCCCAGCCTCCATCCTGGGTTATGCATGGAGCTCTCTGCCTTGCTCCTGCCTCATTGGGGGTTAATTCATGGCACGGGAAGAGTGATGGGGTGCCTGCACAGCCTCTCCATCCCCTCAACGCCTTCTAGCCGTATTTCACAGAATTGTTTACGAGTCTTGCCTCCCTGGGGGGAGTGTGGGTCAGCTCCAAGTGAGCCTGCTACCGGCTAGGCTGCGCTTGGAGAAGGATGCCAAATGCCCAGACGCTGGAAGGAACAGGAACACGTGTCAAGGGAGAGTTTCCATTTATTAGTGACAGTAACCTCAGCAAAAAATAGCCCAGTCTTTGTCACATCTTCATCCTTTCAGTGTCTCTGCGGGGCACAGGCAGAGTACTCTAATTGCTCCTGGGTGCGGAAGCAGAGATCAGAGCCCAGCATCTCTCTCCTCACTCTCTCATGCTTCCTTCTCACCTTTTTCTCTTCCTCTTGACCCTCTTCTCCACCATCCCTCTTTCATCTTCCAGCACCAGTATGACCAACATACATGGCTGTCTTTGCTGCTCCATCCCTGCCCTTCATCCCTGCCTATCACCTTCAGAGGTCTTGGTCTCGGTCTGGGTCCCTGGGAGGCTGTCCCCTGCCTTCCTGGCTGCTTTTGGGGACTGCTGTGGCACAGGCTCTTGTCTGTCCGCTGCGTGCAGGCAGGAGGAGCACACAGGCAGGGACAGCACCTGCTGCCCCACGGTCAGGCCCTGGCTTTGGGGTGGGGGAGCTGCTGGGGGGGCATGGGGACAGGAGGGTTAACTGTCCCTGGTGCAGTGCCATCGCTGGGTGCCCGTCAGCTGCCCCATGTTGCACCAACAGTGGGCACTGAATCCCTTCCTTGTTGGCAGCACTCCAGCCTGGCGGAGGAAGCTGCTGAGAAAATGCAATTACAGCAAACAACAGCCACACACGCAAGCGCTGCAATCCACACCTGGCACTAATTAACTTAATTAGCCCTTAATGAGCTACACTGGTCGGAAGGCCTATTTTTACTTAATTATCCCCTAATGTGCTTGGCAGAAAGTGGGGGCCTTGATGGATGGAGAGGTTTACCTGGCTTCCTCTACTCCGGCAGGATACTCCATCATCCCGGCATCCCTATAACAAGCTGAGCTGCCTGTGAGTGGAGCAGGGATGGCTGGCAGCCTGGCACACAGTGGCACCTGCCTGGCCGATGGCAGGGTTTGGCTACACTTAAGGAGGACCCTGTGTGGTTTGTCCCACTGTGTCCCACCTCCTGCATGTCTGGGTGACATTTAGGAGAGCCTGTGGCGGTGCACTGGTTGAGTGAAGTCGTGGTGCTGGTGCAAAAGGTTTTCCTGGGATGTGGTGGCCTGAAGCTGCCAGGCTGTTCCTGGGCGGATGGCTGGATCTGGCCCCCAGGTGGCTGGAGAAGAGGTGGTGGCCCAGGTCCAAAGCATTGTGTTCCACCCCAGGGAGCCCCATGCAATGAAGCCCTCTGTGCATGACTTAGACAGGGTGAGAGGGGGTAAAGCCCATTGATCCCTGGGGAAAATGGGACTGGAGCAGACTGGGGCTGGGAACAGCCCAATGCCACCAGAACAGCTCTCCTGCATCCTATGCTCTCCAGCTGCAAGCTAGGTGAGAGGAGCTGGTCCCAGGTGCAGGGAAAATGCTGCGGTCCCTGGATCTGGCCCTGCTGTTTCCACAGCAACCAGCATCATCCAGCCTGGCCCTGGTAGCTGCAGCATCTCTGGGGACTTCCAAAGAAAGCCTGTCCCGAGCATCTGAGTTAAAGGTGCGGGAGTCAACACCTCCAAACTGTGTCCTGGGGAGGCTGAAATCAGCGTGCAAGGACCTGCTGTGTCAAGCCAAGGAGGCAATGATGGGGTAGGGAGGGGATGGTGCCTGTCACTGGCCCTTATTCATACCACCCCTCAATGTAAAGAATTTTTAAATTAAAAGAAGAGCAGGAACCAGGAGGGCTGTGCTTCTCTCCCAGGCTTGTCAAGCCGCTTCCCAGATGGATATCCCTGTAAATTATAGATCGAATCTGCTGTGCTTTCCAGCAGCAGTGGAGCACGGAGCTGATGACGTGCTTGTGAAGGAAGTGGCTGTCTCCCACAGCATGGCATGGCTGGACACTGTGGGATTGGTGCTCTTCTCTCACCAGCCCTGCAATGCCACCACCAGCACCACACAGCCCAGCCTGGCCTAGCCAGCAAGTGGCACCGGGCTGTGCTGAGGCAGTCGGGCAGTCCTTCCTCCTTCCCCTCCTCCTCCTCACCTTAGCAGTTTCAATGAACAGTGCCATGTCCTGATATTCCCATCTCTGTCTTCCTTTGTTCTTCCTTGATGATTTCCTAAAGCTGTTTTAGTAAAGTTTCTCTTTAGAATTTCTTCCTTGTTAAGTTTTGCAGCCCAGACCTCGGTGAAACACTGGCCTGTTGCTTTCCCAGGGCAGGCTGTGGTGGAGAGACATGGTGGGTCCCTGGCTGCTGGGGTCACTGCCCCTGCATGTCTCCCTCAAGACTCTGAGCCGATGGATTCTTTTGTCTCTGACTCCTTTATTTAACATATTTGGAACAGGTGAAGTGGTCTTCATTGCCTTTCCTGGGTCTTAAAGGACTTTGCTGGGTGCAGGAAAGATGTGCAGGCTTTTAGGAGATTTCTTCTGCTCTGGAATTTGGTTAATTCACTCCATTTTTCCTGGTGACTCTAGTCAGGAGTGCGAGACCCTTTATTCATCTGCTGAAGTGTGTTGAGTGTTTAAAGGAGGGTTTAGAAGCAGGTGTTGGGGGGGATCTGAGGGTCCTGGCTGCTGCCCTGGCTGCAAATGGCCTGTCTTGTCCTCTGAGTGCATCCTGTCCTTAAGGGGATTTCTGTTCCAAAGGGACATCCTGCCCTGGATGGGACTCTTGTCCCAAGGAGGCATTATTATCCTGCAACACGGGATCCTGTTCCCAAGGGATGTCCTGTCATGGGCGGGGGTCCTGTTCCCAAAGAACACTCTGTCCCAAATTGAGGTCCCATGCCTAAGGAATGTCCTGTCCCCAAGGGTTATCCTAACCTGGATACATGTCCTCTCTCCAAAAGGATTTCTGTTTCCATGGAACATCTTGTCTCCACTGCTCTTTCTGCATGAGGTGTCCTGTCCCTACAGATGTCCTGTCTGAGGTGGAGCTCCTGTCTGCCCAGCCCAGCTCCATGGGATGTTTTCCACCTTGCTCACACCATGGCACAGCTGGGTATCCATGAACAGCACTGGCCATGCAGCTTTCTGTAGGGGACCACTGCTCACCCAGCCTCCCCCTCCCCACGGGCAGGGCTCCAGGTGCAGCTCACAGCAGGATTATAGCAATGCTCTGATGCAGTGGAAAGGGGTCTTGGGTCCCTCAGGGGAGCCCTGCTGGGGGGACTGACAGTCATTCCCAAAACTGGGGCTGTTAATTTGTTGTTGTGCAGAGAAAATAGGGCACTGAAGTGCGTTTGAAGGTGAGCCGATACAGATTTATTGGTGGTTGGGCCTCTTTGGGAGAGGCATTTAAGTAGCACTAAGAGGATGCTGGGAGAGGGTTTCCAGCAGTGAGATCTCTCATTTGTCCCTAAAGGAGAGTGGGGGCCTCCAGCCATGCAGCCCACCTGGAAAGCACCTGCCACTGCAGCAGCATTGCTGTTTTAACCACAGCCTGAAGCCCCCAGCCATGTCCCCATCCCCTCCCACTCACAGCTGGGTCCAGCATCACTGCCTTTGACCTCTGTCTCCACTACCAAGCAGCATTTTAGCATCCAAATGCTACAAAAAAGAAGCTTTTCCCCAAAGGCACCTTGCTCCTGGCGAATTGAGGGTGCTCCCTGGGGACAGCATCCACCTCACCTGAACATCACTGCCTGCCTCCCTGGAGAGGGAAAACCCCATGGCAGGGCTCAGGCATTGCCCCTGCTTGGGCTTTATGTTTGCCATTATATTAATCTCTCATTTGAAATGGATACAAGGAGGGGGGAGAGATAAATTAGTCCCATTCTTCTGGGAAGAATGAAGTGACCCTGTGAGGCGAGGGACGACCGTGCCAGCCCCACCGGCCCAGGCAGAAATGCTAATTTCTCCTTTCCTCCACCAAAGCCGGAGTAAAAAATGCTAATGGGGCTGACGGCGGGCTGCAGATAAAAGTCTGTGTCTGCTCGCTCGCACACAGATGGGTTTGAGCGCCGCGATAAGCTGGCAAACAAGGTAATTAAAATAATTAAAATGCTAAACAAAGGGGAGGATGGAGACAAGCGGTACAAAGGGCTGGGAGGGACGAGCAGCTCCTGGGAAATGGTAACTGGGTGCGGGCAAGGAGGAAGGCAGAGGGATGGAGGTGGGTGGCCTGGAAGGAGAAGGGCTGTGGGGTGCACCAGGTAACCATCCCATCGGGGAGCCCCATCCCTGGGTTGCAGCTGGCCCCGGCCATGGGGACATCTGCCTCTTCCATCCCTGCCTGCCCCAGTGTCCCCTGCACAGGTGACTGGGGGGAACCTAGGAGCCCAGGCAAATTCCCACTGCCTTGGCAAATTTTTAAAACAAACTGCCCCCAAAACAGGCATGTTCTGCTGCTGGAAATTGCTATCTCAAAGTCTCCCTTTTATTAACTGCATCCATTAAAATAGTAAAAAAAAAAAGCGAGCTTGAAATTAAAATTAATTTTTGTTTCAGGCCAAAAGAAACATTGGATTTGAGTGAAGCAAACTTTTATTTAAAGCAAAGTCCTCAGGTGGCAGACAGCTTTCCCCTGCAAGGAGAGCTGGGCTCTGGAGACAGTCTGGAGACCTCTGTGCAGTGCTGAGGCCAAATCCCAGCATCACCAGCTGCAAATCCACACTGGTGCAGCACTTGGCAGGGATGGCCCTGATGGACTGCCACCACCTCGCAAGGTGCAGCATGGAATTGGGATGCCCCTGCCAGACTGCGTTGCCTCATGCCAGGTTCAGAATGCCCCAAAGGGCTGCACTTCTCCTTCCCTGTGGCTGTGCATCCATCCTGGTGCTTTCCTGGTGGCTCCTGGAGCTGGAGGAAGGAGCCTGCGAGACAGTTTTAGCAGAAGCCACGGAGGGTGGGGAACAAGCAGATGCCCCGTGAGATGCAGTGGGGGGGTCGGGGCTGAGATCCCACTCTGAGCTTCCTGCTGTGAAGGAGCTGTAGCCAGAAAGCAGGCTGGGGGCTGGCAGCCTGCCCGCGGTGCGCTGAATCTCGGGCTGCAGTTTGAAGCTCGCAGACAGCTATTTAACACAAACAGCCAAGCTGTTATCTTTTCCCTTAGGGCCACCATCCCTTTCGCTTCTCAAATGCCAAATTACAGCCTACATTTAATTTCAATGCCACGGGGAGATGCATGTCAAGGGAGGGCAGCTTCGTTTAAAATTAGCCACATTAGATTAGTGGTGATACAGCTAGGGAAGAGGGTTCGGAGAGAGGAGAAGCGTCCCCATGAACTTTGGGGGAATTCCTCGAGGAATGTTGAGGATTTGGGGTCCAGCAGAGCCAACTCTGCCCCATCTGCTGCATCCCTGGCTCCACATGGATGCTGGTCCTGGCTGGGGGTATCCCATGTTTCGTGGGGTCAGAGAAGGGATTTATGGTGTGGCAGACACAATGTGGAGCTGGCACAGACAGACACAGGGCACCAAGTGCGCTTCCAGACATCAGCCATGAATTATTTGACCAAGGGAAATTGATAAGGATCTTCAGTGAAAATAGTATATTTTTTTTCTGCACAGCACACTTATGGGAGCAGGGTGTGAGGTGGTTTTGGCTTCCTGACCACAGCATTGGCATTGGTAGAATTCCTGTGAGCTTTTTGCCTGGATATGGGTTGAACAAGCAAAGGGGTAAAGACCAAAGAGCCTCTGCTAGTGCACAGCTACATTCCGCCCTGGTGTGAGCCCCCAAAATGATGGTTTTGGCGGGGGGACAATCAGAGGAGTTTGAAACCAGCCATGCACACATAGAAAGTGTCAGCCCAAATCTCAATTTCTTTTTCTTTACATTGAAATGCAGAAATGCTAAAATTGTGGGCAATGCTTTCATGGGGAATAGTGACAGCCAGGAAAAAAGGAGAGAGCCTGTAATTGCAGGCTTTCACTGACAGCAAAACAACCCTTTAATAATAACTAAATACAAGGAGCGCACAGAGAGCAATCTTCTCAGAAAGAAACAAACACTGATTTTCCTTTTTTTTCTCCTCATCAGAAACATCTCTGATACAAAAGGGCCAGCTAGCATCACCCACATCTCCTTCAGCCCCAGGGATTCAGTTAGCCCCACCAAGGATTTCCAGGCGTGCTGGTGTGTGGCAGGGCAGGATGAACCCTGGCAATGCCCCTGTTCCCTCCACGCCAGTACCCGGCAGTGCCGGCCCAGCCACTCATGGGGGTGTGTGATGGGTTCATGGCAGGGTCCAGCATCCCTGCGCTCTGGGAACCAACCTGTTAGTTTTAATAAAACTATTAAAGCCTCAAAATCCCCTGGGGTAGAGCTACAAGGGGTGGGCATGGGCAGGCATTGGGAGTGAAGCAGAAGTAATATGGAGAAGGTCCGCAGGGAGGTCCCTGATGGAGTGGGGGGAGTGGAGCCATGGAGCAATGCCACCCCTGCTCCAGCTCCATACTCAGTGGAAACTGGGCAGCCCTGTGGCACAAGGTATTGCTGCACGTCCCCATTGCAGAGGTCCTTCTGCATGTCCCCTTCTGGGGGTGCTCCCACAGCGCTGGTGCTGACTGGCTGCATCCCTCTGGACACTCACCTCACCTCACCCCAGGTGACACAGAGACAGTGAGTGACACAGTGTAGCTTCAGCAGGGGCAGAGGAGATGTTGATGGGTCTGTGGCTGGTCCCGTGTGGAATTCAGCATCTGTCTCTCACATCAAGCAGTGCTTTTTTGCATCAACAGTGCTGCTGGGTCCTGCAGCACTCCCAGTTTCAACAGACCCCTCTGTCCTGCTCTGCCTCACCAGTCTCCCTGCCCTGCACAGCAAATCCAACACCCTTCTTGTGGGCAGCTCTTCCCCACCCAAAGACCACCCAAAGCACGGTTTGCCTTCCCATGCAACCAGCTAGCTATTTTTACAGCAGGTGAGGAAGCGGTGGAGGAGGAAGGGGGGGAGCATGGCCAGGCAGAGCCGAGCCGCAGGGATGCTCCATCAACATGCAGAGCCACGTGCCAGTTCGACGGTGGCCGGACAGCGTCTGGCTCATCCAGACAAACTGCTGTGGGGAAAGGTGGAAATTCAGACCCAGAAATAACGGTGGAGAAGGAATCCCCTCACCTTGAACCCAGGGCAACGGGCTGAATCCCACCTATAGGACCTGCCAGCAGGAGCTCCTTGTGGCCCTTAATTAATAAGGCTGTAATTTAGGTGGTAGCTCCATTTAGAGGAGTGAGGACAAATCTTCAGCTTGTACAAATCAGTGGTGTACAGCTGGTGGCACCCCCCGCCTGTCCCCTCCTGCTCTCTCACGGGTGGCGTTCGGGGTGGGAAGCTGCTGTGCCAGCTCTGGGCTGGCCAAGCTGCTGGGGCCAGCCCTGGTACTCAGGAATCTGCCGCCTCGTGGGGCTTCAACTAATGTGACTTGCATCTGTAATTTACTTGTAAAAGGGGATTCTTGCTTTCTCTCTCTCCACATTGCCTGCTGGCTGCTCCTGGATTTTCCAAGCAAAGGGAAGGGGAAGAGGGGTATGAATAAAATATCATCATGACAGCTTTTATATATATATACATGAACCCGCTCTGTCAGTCTGTGAGCTTCATTTTTAAATAAGAAGCTCAGCTCCATTCCCAAGAGGCCGGGAGAACGCAGCGGGCTTTTAAGAGAAGGGACCAAAACAGAAGAGCATTTTCCTCTTCCATCACATCAGACTGGAGCTGGGTTAATTACTCTTCTCTGTCCTGATTTAAGCACGGGAGCTTATTCAGTACAACTGTTCCTTTATTAATGAATTGCAACCCAATTTTAACCGGAGGAAGCTGGCGAGGAGGGAAAAAAAATTGGAAACCCTTTTGCCAGCATGCTCTGTTTGCCTCTGCCTTTCATTTACATAACTTCAAAGTGATGCATTTTTTAAACCAACCTATTTTCAGGTCTGGCTGGACTGCATGGGTGCATGGACATCCATGCGGATGTGGCATTTCTCCGTGTACGCCCACAGCTGCTGCAGGGTGCAACAGCTCCTGGGCAGGGCTGAGATCCACCATCCTGCTGGGCTGGGACTTGGCTCTCCACACTCTGCTGCTGCCCGAGATGCTGCTGGCTCTGGGTGAATGTCACCATGAGCTTATGACCTGGTGCCAGCCAGTCCCTGCAACATATCCTGGGGTGCCGATCCTGTCCTGGCCCATCCTCCCCAGGATGGACCAAGAGGTTCATGGAGGATGCCCCAGGGAGCAGGGGTACACTGTTGCTCCAGTCCTGTGCTGGTCCTGCAGGGCATCACCGGCACCCCGGGGTCCCTCTGTGTCTCCCGGCAGCATCGGGGGAGTCGCGGGCATCGGCGCCGCCGCCGCGCGCCAGGGATCCAGGGACATATGCTGCTTTTTCACGCCGCGGAAACACCACCTGCTCGGCTTCCTGCTCAGCCCCAGGCAGGAAGGGAGGGGAGCCCACCACCCCAGTGCCCCCCAGCATGTCCCCACAGCCTCCTGCACCCAGCAGGGCTTGGCCTCTCCCTCCCAGCTGGGGGCACCCATGAATGGCCTGAAGTGCCATGGGGTGGCACAGCTGATCCCCAATGCTCTGCCAGTAGAGAAAGCTGAGAGCAGCTTCCCAGCCCTGTGGCATGCCAGGACCCAGCCCGGAGCCAGCACCCACCACTGACACACTCCATCGGCTCCGTCCACAACGGGAGAGGTGCTGGGGTAGAGGGGAGCCTCATGGATATTCATGAGCAGAGGGTTTGCTGATCAAAAGGCGCAATCCTGTTTTCCTTTATAATATATCTGGTTAATACAGACTTAATGAACAAATGAATAATAAATTAGACCAATTTTGTTTTCTTTCTTCTTGGAAAGGCAGGCGCAAAGGGGGATTCTGTGCGGGTTTGATTGATAGCAGGGGCTTGCTGGGAGATCTGCTCCTCAAACCCTTATTAAATATGAAACAAATAATGGTGCAATTGGTCTAATCTTGTTGCAGCGGTGGATGCTGGCTGGGCAGGGAGAAGAGGAGGATGATGGGGAGGAAGAGGGACTTGAACTGCCTTCACCCCACACCAAGGCAGGGTTCAGGTCCCTGGGCAGGGTGCTGGGCACCTCAGTCGTGGTGGTTGCACCATTAACCAGAGCACAGTGTGGGCACAAGCTACAGGAAGCAGCCGGCACTGCATGGCACCATCATGGCACACGGCCCAGGGTGACGCAAAGGCATCGTGAGGGAATGGAGCAACAACATCATTGCACCAGCTGGATCAACACGGGGTCTTATGAGCTCAGCAGGGTGATGTCTGAGGAGCTGCCACCAGGAGAAGGATGAGATGACAAGCTCCATCAGGGAGATGAGTTGTGGCCCGCCACGGCCGCGAGCCTGGGATGGCAAAGGGCCGTGGGTCCCTGCATGGCAGCACAGCTCGCTGAGCCGTGTGGCACTGCCTCTGCCAGCACGGCTCATTGCAGCCTCCGGGGTCATGTCACGTCCCACCTGCTGATGTGAAGCATTGGGAGGAGGAGCTGAGTCACGGGCCACTGGTGCATCCTCCACCTGGCAGGACTGTGGGAAAGCAGCTGCCCAGGGCAGCCCAGGGTGTTTCCCTAGGTCGTATCACTGGGGCTGTCTTGCAGGTCTCCAGAAACACAAATTCCTTCAGAAACACCCTCCTGGCCTCTGACAGGCTCCAGGACCTGGGTTTCATCCTTGTCTATCTCCACAATGTCCCACTGAGATGCCTGAACCACCTGGACTCCCTGCAGAGCCAGTAAATGGGAGCCTCCTCTTGCCCTAGAACCACAGCACCCCCCTCTCCCTACACAGGGGTGCCGGGCTCATTGCAGGGTGATGGATGTGGGTATCATGGGTGGCCTTCCCGTGCCCCGCAGCCCTCTGCCCTGCCAGGAGGGCCAGGCAGCGAGTGACTCCAGGTGGGTGCCAGCACCCCAAACCACCCAGTGACGCCGTAGCGCACGCAGCCTCCAGCAGTGCAGCAGGGGCTTGCTGAGGGAGCTGCTCCTCTCCAGGTAGCTTCCCGCTGCCACCATCTCAATCGAAAAAAGAGAAGGAATTCCCAGCTGCTGGGAGCTTAGTGCCGCTCCAACTGCCTTGGCCCAGCCTTGCTGCTTTTCTTTGAGGCTCAGAGCCCCTCACTGGAGTCCCGGCCGTGGTGGGAAGACGGGCTGGGGATAAAAGTGCCGCTTACCTGCTTACTTCTGCTCCAGCGCCCAATGAGCAGCAACACATGGATTACCAAAAATAATTCCCCCTAGAAAAGGAGGGGAGGAAGAGAGGGGGGAAATAAAAAAAAGAAGGGAAAAAAGAAAAGAAAGCCTGTGCTGTGGGAACAGCCAGCTAACCTCGAAAGCCTCTTACCTGGCTAGATTTAACTGCCTTTGTTGCTGCATCAGCCTGAAAAATCCCCTCCTGCATCGTGTCAGTGCTGCTGGCAGCTCCGAGCCGCTTCCCGGCCCTTTGTAATGAAAGGCGGCTCTGTGCGGCACGGCAGCCGCGGCTCCGCTCTCCCCGCTCCGGCTTCTCTCCCGAGAGACCCGGCTCATCTCACGCTGCTTTTCTTTGCGGGCCTGTGCTCGGTGTGCACGGGGCTCCAGAAGTGGCCTGGGGAGGAACTGCCTGTATTAAACACTGGCCCTGGCATTAACTTATCTTCTGCCTCCTTGAACCTGCTTATCGCTGTGATCCCAACTGCAGCACTTCCATCTTGCTCCGAAGTGGCATTTCTGAGCCATATCTCCAATCTACTAATTAATGGCTTTATAAATGCTAGAGGAATGGCATGGGTTGGGACAGGGGGCATGTCGGACAGGGGAGCTTGGGTGAATCCAGGGTGCTAAGGCGGAGCCCGAAGCCATCCTGGGGAGTTGGTACTGGTGGGACACAGCTCCCACACGCTGCCATCCCCCCCTTTTCCAGGGCAAGCCCCAAGGCCATCTCTGCCACCAAGCTTCTGAGCCTGGCATCTGTGCCATGCTCCAGCCAGCAGCACTGTGGGGCTGGGAGTGAGCAGGGGATGAACGGGACCAAGCCTGGGTGCCATCTGCGCTTTCCACTTGGGTTTTTCTGCCACCTTGGCGCCAGCCCCGAGATATCAAGAGGGAGCCAAATCAGCTGTGAGGCATCAAAGGGGGACGTGGATGTGGATGTGGATGTGGATGTGGATGTGGATGTGGATGTGGATGTGGATGTGGATGTGGATGTGGATGTGGATGTGGATGTGGATGTGGATGTGGATGTGGATGTGGATGTGGATGTGGATGTGGATGTGGATGTGGATGTGGATGTGGATGTGGATGTGGATGTGGATGTGGATGTGGATGTGGATGTGGATGTGGATGTGGATGTGGATGTGGATGTGGATGTGGATGTGGATGTGGATGTGGATGTGGATGTGGATGTGGATGTGGATGTGGATGTGGATGTGGATGTGGATGTGGATGTGGATGTGGATGTGGATGTGGATGTGGATGTGGATGTGGATGTGGATGTGGATGTGGATGTGGATGTGGATGTGGATGTGGATGTGGATGTGGATGTGGATGTGGATGTGGATGTGGATGTGGATGTGGATGTGGATGTGGATGTGGATGTGGATGTGGATGTGGATGTGGATGTGGATGTGGATGTGGATGTGGATGTGGATGTGGATGTGGATGTGGATGTGGATGTGGATGTGGATGTGGATGTGGATGTGGATGTGGATGTGGATGTGGTGCAACACCAACCCTAATGTCCCCTTTGAGCTGGTGTCACCCAGGATGGTGGGTGACAGCCCCCTTGCCTTGGAGCATTTGGCAGAGGTGGCAGTACCCAGCTGGAGGACACAGAGGGGTGTTCATGTGTGTGTGGTTTGCGGGACCTGAGTGCACCTCAGGGCCCAGAGCCGCATCACCAGTGCAGCACGCACCTGCAGCACCCCACTGCCATGCATGTGGGCACAGTCACAGCCCCTTCCCTGGACCTTGCCACTGCTCAATGGGAAGCGAACGGGAAACAGGACGGTGAGGATGCTCCATCCTGCCTGAGATGTTTTGGTCTGTCCCCCAGGGTGGGCATCCCTGCCCCGGGCTCCCTGTGCCTCTCCGTCCCAGGCCCACATCTGGCTGTGACCTCCATCGCGGGCTGCGTCCCCGTCCCGGGCTGGGCTCCTCCTGTGCTCGGAGCAGCCTCGGGAGTGAGGGGTGGCGAGGGGATGTCGGGCGGTGGGGG
>WAAG01018967.1:0-12856 GCA_013390105.1 Tichodroma muraria | reverse complement strand
CTTCCCTTGTAAAGTTGGCCCTGGCAGAGCGAGCCCCTGGAGAGCGATGCTGCCCGGGTGGCGCGGGAGCCAATGGCAGCCCCTGCCGCCCTCCAGCCGTGGTCCCCAGCGCGGGGGGACAGCCACTCGCCCCAATAAATACCTGTCACCTCCCAGGCAGGGCGGCGTTGGGATGGCCCGCGGTTGGGGGGCACTGGCGGTCTGACACAGGTACCTCCACGGAGCTGCTTTCCCCAGGGTGGGTTTTTCTCCCAGCATGATTTTGATCACGGGCCCCGTGTCTCGGTTCGGGCATCTCTGTCCCGCAGGTCTATGTGTGGTGCTGGTCCCCGGCGGTCCCGTGGAGGGGGGCCCTCAGCCGGCCTGGGGACTCAGGGGCTTGTGTTTCAGGTGTGTGCCGCTATGCCCAGGTTTGCCTTTGTTTGGAGCAGGGACGGGGATGAGGGACGGGGGAGGGTTGGTCTTTTATTTTCCCTTTTGCATGTGTCTTTGATACCGTCCCCAGGCGGGGATCCCATTTCCCCGAGCCGCCTTTGCTCTGCGTGGCTCCTCCTGCGCTGCTGGGATTCACACCAGCCCCAGGTAAAGGGAGAAGCCAGGACTCTGTGCTTCCCGCTCCCCGTACGGCGGGCAGGCTGCCGGATCCCGGCTGCGATCCCTGCATGGAGCCGCTGACTGCCTGGGTTTCGCCTCGCCGCCTCGGGTATCGCCTGCCGGATGCTGGCGGCAGAATCTGGCCCCTTGTTTATAAGCGAGGGAGTAGTTTTGTCCTTATCTCCATCTGCTACGGAGGCCGGAGCTAAAATTTCAGTGGGATGCTGTGGATCACCCCGGGCGGCAGCCGGCGTGGGTGCTACGCCCAGGGGACGGGGTGCCCAGGGGAAGGCGTGGGCCCCCCGAGGGGGCAGAGCAGCCATGGGGTCTGTTGAGCCTAGAGTTGGGCTCTTGAGGACCACGGGTTTAGCCATGGATGTATTGTCTGGTGTCTCTGTCTCCCCTGTGCTCTGTCTGATTCCTTCTTCGTCTCTAGGCTGGCTCTAACAGGCAGGGAAGAGGTGATACTCGGGGTGGGCAGTACACCGAAGGCATGCGGGGTGTTTCGGGGGATATGCACACACGAGGGTCTACAAAACGCCCACTTCCTTGTCCCCAGGAAGTTATTTTTACAGGATGCTGTTGTGGCTTCGGGCACCCGGTGATTTTGATCAACTAAATAAAGCCGGGCGGAGCGGGAGCGGACTGTGAAGGCACCGAGCCCCGTGGGGAGCGCTGGCCCGGCCCCTCCGGCTCACCGGTGTCGGTGCGGCCGCGCCAGCTCCATGGGCTGTGTTTGGAGGAATGACGTGTGCGGTGACGGGAAGGAGGGAGGGTGAGCAGGGGACGATCAGGAGCCGGAGCCTGGCCGCATCCTGGGGCTGGCGTGGACATCCACAGCAGGAACAGAGAGGTGGGGAGGGGGATGAACAAGGGATGGCGTCTTCCTCTGCTCTGCCCTCCGCCTGCCTCTGCGCTGCTGAGCCCCAGCTTGCCCCTGCCTGCCCTCTCCAAGCCGTTTGAACTCGGCCACGGGGAAAGAAGGCCGGGCGTAGGGTTTCCTCCCACCTCCCCTTTTTTTTTGTGTGCTTTTAGACATGAGACATTCCTGAGCGGATATTCGTTGCCGTGGCTGGGACACCTCCTGCAAGACAAAACTCATGAGAAACAGGGGAACTGGTTTGGGATTTTTTCTCTGGTGTCTTGACCCTTTGAGTCATTGAAAAGCTAGCTGCAGCTCGGCCTTGTACAGCGATTCTCATATCTCCAGCCAGTCATTTTGGGTCTGTAGGTGGCTTGCAGAGAAGTCATTGTGAGTATGGGAGCAGCAGCTCACACTATTGTGGTTTCTGTGGCAGGTTGTATGGTTTTGTCTCTATTTCCTCCCCAGTTCAGATGTGTAATTATCAGAATCGTCAAAGTGTAAATTATAAAACAAAAAGCTGCTTTAACATAGTCATAACTCTACCCTCAGTGAGGTCAGCCTTTGAAGCTGGGAGGCCCAGAGGAGCACTCTGCCACTGTCCCATCTCCTGGCCACCATCCCATCAGCCACCTGGCCAGTGGCAGAAGGAGAGGAGAGATGCAGTTAGGCAGGCAGGGAGTGGGTGACATTGTGAGGTCCTCTTCGTCCTGCTCTGCTCCACCACCTCTTGTTTTTGTCCAGGCACTCACTGTAGACATCTCTGAACGCTCTAATCTGCAAAGCCCTGGGGGGCTCCACACTGCGCTGGCTGCTATTATCCTCAAGACAAAGAGGGACAGGCAGGCAGATTACCTTAGCCTTTATTTTTTCAGCTGGGAGCAAAGAAAAGCCTTAAATGAGCTTGCTGCCAGGGAGGGATTGATGGGGCAGAGCCCCAAATGCCCGGCGCTCCTTCCTCTCCTCAGATGCCACAGGACCCCATTTCTCATCCCTCCTGCTGTCCTGTCACTCTGCTCTGCTGCAAAGCCCCAAGGCGAGGCAAGGTTTTGCTTCGAGAATGGGCTCCACTGGGGCTCCCCTGCAGCACCCTCAGTGTCTCAGGCCACGTAGCACCTCGGGCTGGCTTGGCCAGGAACGAACTGACGCTCACACCACCTTGTATTCACCATCTCTGTAGCTGGTGGTTATATTTCCAGGCTGGAGTGGTGATGGGCTCGCATGGTCTCATCCCGCACGGCTCAGGGGCTCCTCTCCGTGCCAGGGGCTTCATCCCACCCACACTGGCCCCATGCCGAGACGGCACCGCCACAGCGAGGGGCAGATCCCCCCCATATGGTGCCCCTGGCCGGCTCCCAGCGCCGGGGCAGGTGCTCTTGTCGGGACTACACAAAACCCTATTGTCAGGGCCCGGAGGGTTCCCTCCCCGGGCAGGGGCCCGCGCCAGCCCCCAGCACTGACGGGCAAATGGCTCAGCCTGGCCGGACACGGCCACATCCTCCTCCGGGTGCCCTGCTGAGGATGCTTCCCACGCAGCCGGTGTCCCTCTGCTGTCCCCTCCACCTCGTGCCCTCCGGAGCAGCCCCGCTGCCGACAGCTCTGCTGGGTGGGTTGTGTCACCCGGCCGCGGAAGTGCTGATGGTTTTATGCCCAGCACTTAATTATTTCCCCGATTGCCACCGCCATGTGCTGGCGAGCGGCGCTGGCTGTGACCCCGCCGAGCCTGACGCCGCCGCTGCAGCCTGGGGAGCTAATGGCAGAAGCACACCACACGTGGAGTTTAATTATTGGCTTTCTTCCTTAACGGAGTACATTGGCTGACCTTAATGCAATTAATTAGGGCTTAATCAACTTCTGGTGGCTCAGCGCAGCACACAGTGATTCCTGCCTTTCCAGGAGGGTTTATAAGAGGTTAAAGTGGTGGAGGGGAGGGTGGGGTGTTTGTGGGTTTTATGGGGCTGTGCTGGTAAGTAGAGTTAAGTTAGGCATTGGGGTAGAACTTGTGTTCTCCTAGGCTGGGCTTGTTGCTGGACATGCTGGTAAAGGCAGGGGAGAGGTGACCTGGACTCAAAAGCTGTGCCTGAAGTGGCACTTATGCACAGAAGTGCTTGTGTTGCTTGTTTTTGACATCACACTGAACTCAGGGGTGGCTTGTGGTGGGACAGTGGCTGGGTTGTACATCCAGCAGCTGCTGGTGGGTGGCTCTTAGGTTTGCCCTAGGGTGCTGGAGGTGATGTGTGGGGAGTCCCATCGCCTCCCTGAGCAGCTGCCAGCCTTGGAGACAAGGAGCTGTTGGTCACAGGCTGTTCCTGAGCAAGAGGGAGGCTCCTTCTCCTCCCTGCCCAGCAGCATTTAATAATTAATCATTCTCATTAATATTACAGAATGTCCCCAGTGCCCCTGGCATGGGCCCTTGGCTCTGCACCCCGTGGCTCCTCTTGGATTGCCTGCTGGATGTCCCAAAAGTTTTTAGAGCCCCTAAAATGGGGCTTAGACACAGATATCCAGCATACTTATTTGCATACCTTGTGTCTCCAGCTGCTGGCTTGAAGGTCTCCAAGCCAGCAGGCACCTGTTGGCATAGCTGGTGATGGAGTGTCCTGTCCTTGGGCTGCTGGCTTCACATAGGAATGAAGTGACTCAGCCTTGGCCTTGCAGAAAGCCCCTGGTAGGGGAGGTGGCCCTGTGCAGGTGGTGGCATGTCCTGGTGTCAGCTGTGGTGATGGTGGCTGAAACCTTGGCATGTCCTGCTGTGTAACCTCACAGCCTGCACGCTTTGCATCCTCTCTGTGCCATCATCCCAGAACAGTTCCTGTCACACAGTGGCATGTCCCCACCTCTGCCACTGTTTCTTTGGGTCCCCATGTCCCTGACTGTGCCACCAAGCCCCCCCCNGCCCCCCCCCCCCCTCCCCCTTGCAGGCTGCCCAGTGCCAGGACTGGGATGTGGCAGCAGGAGCTGTGCCAAGCACTGTTGCTGCCTTGTTTGCTTCAGTGCCAATTCATTAATATCAAAAAGCTAATTAGGATTCCACAGCCCTTCCCACCCAGCCTTCTCCTTTGGAGGCTGGAGGATACTTGTCCGCAGGATTTTGCTGCAGCCCTGTGTTCAAAAGACTCAGTTCTGCTCTGTCCCATGCCGGCAGTTTGCGTCCCTCTCTCTGCTCCTGGCTAATCCATGTGGCTAAAGCCCCTCGAAGCCTGGCAAACGGGAAGTGATATTTGCCAATAATCCCTTTGCTCTCCTGGGCAGGCTTCTCATATTACAGGTTTATTAAAAAAAACAAAACCCAGGCAGCAATAACTGTGGCCCCAGGGAGAGCCCAAGCACAGATTGTTCCTTGTCAAACCCCACCTAACAGGAGAGCCCAGGCAGAGGCAGCACAGGCCCAGCCCCATCTCTTGGAGCAAGGCAGAGCCCAGCCCTCCTTGAAAGCAGAGAAGGAGTGAGCCACAATCCTCTTTCTCTCTAGGGAACAAGCAGGATTCCCATGAGTCACAGGCTAAATCAAATTTCTCCCCTCAAAGGCTGTGGGATAAGCTCTGCTATTGCTCACCAGGGCTCCCCATTCCATTGCCAGCAACCCCTGGCATTGGCATCTTCCCCGCTGCTGGGCTGGGCAGGAGCAGCTCCTGCACTGGCATCTTGCAGGGACAGGACACAGCCAGCACCTGCTAGGACAAACACAGACTCTACTGCTGATTTTTTTGTGTTGCTTTGCAAAGCTTTTTAGGAAACTTGCCCAGAATTAAGGATGCTGTTTGCTGTTTCTTCTAGGACAGGGTAGTGATGTTGCTCCATCCTTTCCCAAAATCTTGCCTCCTTGAGAATGGGTTTGTCCTGTGGGAAATTCAAGCCACTAAATATGTGTAGTTGGGGGTGGTTTTTTTTATTTTTTCCTGCAAAAATTATCAGTTTTCCTGCAAGGAGTTTCACTGCAGCTCGAAACATTTCATTGCATGGACTGGGGGTTTCCTTCTGGTTTTAAGTCAACATTTCCCCTCAAAATGTCACTCAGGGAAAGCTGCTTTTTTTTACAGCAAAAGTCTGTGATGACATTTTAAGTGGAGAAGAAAATTGCTGCTTCGTTTCAAAATGTCAACTTTGAGTGGGGTGGGCTTAGAGTTGCGGTTTTTTTTTTTTTTTTCATTCCAGTGTTTCCCAGGGGAAAAGCAAAATGGTTTCATTAGACTCGAGTAACTGTTGCCCCTCATCATCTCCTAAATAAATCTGTTTTGTTTTGTTTTTTTTAACCTGTTTGCATTTTTGTAGCAGGGAAACTTTTGCGAAGAGGAGGTGGGATGCTGCCTTGGGAAAACATACAAACCTGAGCCCTCTATGGCAAATTCTCTGCCACCAAACTCCAGTGAGGACCTGTGGGAGAGGCTCCACTGCTGCAGGCTGGCCTTGGTTGCTGTGGGAAGGATTAAGAGAACATCCAGGTTTTGAAACTCTCCTCTTCCTGCTTTCCCTCTGCCTTGTGCTCCTGGTTTTATTTCATACATCTTTCCTTGAAAATCGCTTGTTCTCGATTAGGCTAGAGACTGGAGTTATCTTCCTTTTATTTATTAGGGTAATTATACCTAATGATTCACATGCTCGGGGAGAGTAATTGCTCCCAAATACAGCGCTGGCAGTGTTCTTACCCAGCCGGGGTGCAGTGATTCACAAACGCATCTTTTCCTACAATTCATCAGCTGACGATCCCGTAATTGCTGACTTGGTGTGGAGGCAGTTAAGGAGCGATCGCGGACCCGGCGCTGCTCTCACGGTGTTCGGTTCCCTCCGGTGCTGTGGTCACTTGTGAGTGTCTCCTCCCTGCCACCCTAGTGCCCGGCACCTTTTGCTTCCTGCGTGGGCTTTGCTGGGCATTTTGTTTGGGTCAAGCCCCTCAAACCGTGGGATTTGTGCTTTTTAAAGAGTCACGGTGCCTAATTTGGCAAATTCCGTGGCACAGCCTGGCTGAGGGGAAGCCAGGGCTGTCCCCCTCCGCAGTGGGAATGACCCTCCACCCTCCCAAAACGTGGCAGAGATGTGGTTCAACGCTCACCTCTTCACAGCTCTTGGAGCAGATGGGTGAGAGCCTCGGAAATACTGATGTGCAAAGCCAACCCCCCCAGGTTTTGCACTGAAAAAAGCTCCTGCGTGCCTGTGTGGATGGATTCCCCCTTCTTCGGGGGTCTGGCAGCCCCTGCCTGCACTGCTCCACAGAGGAGACATGGAGACCCTTGCCTCAGGACTCCTGCCCATCCACCATTCAGCATGGGCAGGGACATCCCACCAGGGATGATGTGCAGAGCCCACCCATCTGCACAGCTCCAGCCCCTGGAGAAACCTGGGCACTGGGGGTAGAGGAAGACTTCTAGGAAGGCTTCTAGGAGTGTTTCGAAGAGTTTGGATGTTCCCAGTGCTACCCTGTGGCATGGAAAGGCAGCCTGAGGCTTGAAATTCCTCCTGCTGGCTTAAGGGGAGCCCAGGGTGATGGCTCTGGGGTGGCTCAGCCCCTCTGGAGCTGCTTGAGACAACACTGTGGTGCTCAGCTGGAGGCTGCTGATTGGCTGTGCCCTTCTGGGCCAGCAAAAAGAGTTTTTTGGTGCTGTGTGGCTACCAGAGAGTGTACTGCTACTTTGTTGGGGGGGTTTTGCTGGTTTTTTTCTTGGGAAAAGGGCGGGGGGCAGGGGGTTGGTGTGGTTTTGTTTGTTTTGGGGTTTGGTTTGGTTTTAGCTAGAAGACCCTTCCCTTCTCAGTTTGGGCTGCACTGCATGAGCCTGCACCCACCCCCCGTTCTCTCCTGCCCCAGGCACTGCTCCAGCTCTCCCATCCCATGGATGCCAGAGTCGCTGCCAGGATGTGAGCAGAAAGGCAGGAGGAGAGGAGGTGGCACAAACAGCCCTTTCTGCTGGCCACCACTTGGCTTCATCCCCAGCACTGCTTGGGTGGGCTCCCAGGGGAGCCTGCCCTGGTTGCCCCCCACCCCTGAACATGGGGTTGTGCCAGTGCTGCTCCGTGAGTGTTCGCTGGAGGAACAGCTCCCTGGTTTCCTTCCACCCACATCCACCTCCCTAGAGGAAGATCCATGCTTGTTCACACTAGTGCCTGGCCCCCTGTCAAGAGCTCCTGTGAGCAGCCAGGAGCTGCTCCTAATGGGCTGCCAGGGGATTTGGGATCTGACAGCTCCCTGCAACTGCTCGCTCCCGCTGCTGGGCCCTCCTCTCCCTGGTCAGATGGAGAGGGATGCTCTGACCTCCACAGGGAGGAGGCTGGCTCCTTTTTCTCCCTTCACCAGGTGTTTGTGATGGTGCTGGAGGGTTGTGGTACCCACTGCCTTGGTGGGGCTGATGAAGCCTCGGGGGGCGATCGTGGTATAAGCAGAGGGTTCCCACGCTGGAGGAGCTCCTGCAGGGTGAAGCTCCCAGATGGGCATTGTGAGAGGGGAGGAGGTCTGGGTGTAACACAGAGCAAGTCTTGTCACAGCCCCTAGTAGGGAGTTGGGACGGGAGGCCCTTATTAGCTGGGAGTGCTGGGAGCAAGTGCTGATACCTCCTGGGGCTCTGTCTCCAGCGACTCTGGACCTCCCAAGCTTTCTCATGGCTGACACATTGCCTCTCTTCTGTTTGATGCAGGGCTCCTGTGTCTCCCCACAGACCCCATACAGGGGCTGGGGGAATGCTGGGGGCTCCCTGGGGTCTGGCTCCATCCCAGCGGGTGCCGTGGCAGCCACTGCAGAGGGACTGTCCCGTCGTCCTCCAGCATGGAGCATCTCACAGCCTGCTGTCTTGTATGGCTTTTTATTCCTATGTGATTATACATCCCACTTCATATAGGGATTGAAGCCGTGCAATACGCCAGGGTCCTACGGCGGAGAGCAGCCCCTGAGCCACGGGAGCTGGCCTCGGAGGAGCCACCAGAGCTGTCCCCTGGCGTGCTGGAGGAGGATTGCTGGCCTCAGCCTGGACTCCGTCCTGCATCCCAGGCTCCCCAGCCCTCTTGGGATGCAGGTGAGGGGTGCCGAGCTGCTTTGGGGTGAGGCCTGCACAAGGCCACTCCTTGCACTGCACCCCATTGCAAGAGTGGGCCTGGTTCTGCACCACATCTGCTGTGGAGAGCCCCGGTGACTGCACTGGTGGGCTCATCCCTGGGGAATCTGCTGCTTTGGTTTTGTCCCCGACTATCCTGGGACATGGGCTTATTTGCATACCTTTTGATGCCTCTGGCAGCATCTGGGTGCAGGCACTGCCAGCAGCATGGGGGAGGAGGAAGAGGAAGAAGAGGAAAAAGATGCTGAGGAATGACCACGAACGACAGCAAGGGCTGCCCCAGGCACGATGCTCTTCAAGGTTTCTCAAGAGGCCTTAGCCACTCTTTCAAGGTTTGTGTTATATCTGTCACATTAGCGAAAATAGTGAAAATCGTGGCTTGTGGAGGAGATGAAAGGCAGCCCTTCCAATGCCTCCATAAAGGAAGGGCCCCATTAACACCTAGTGAATTATTGGCCATTAATCAGGCTCCTGCAAAATAAAGCCATCCACATTTATCATTATTGGATCCTTAATGAAGTGATAATGGGAATGCTGGGGAGCTGTGATATTAATGTCTTCTAAGAGGCAAGAGCAGAGCCAAGGGCAGCAGCCAAGATTTTTAATTTACTGCCAAAAGCTCGTGCTGTTAATAACACTGTTACTTCTCCCGGCCGTTAGCACTGTTTGGCTACGAGCTGCCGACTGAGGAGAGCAAATCAGCCCTGAACATACCCAGACTTTGTTCACCTGCTCCCCACCCAGCATCTGAGCATGTTTTTCCCACCCACTGACCCAGTGTCCCCTGCCCGTGTGTACGGATATGGCCAGGGAGCTGCTGGCCATTTTCACCTGACTCCTTTCTGAAGCTGGCTGGTGTAAAGTTTTGCTTTTCTGATAAAAAGGGACTCTGAGCATCAAGCCCCAAGTGGCTCTTACTGTCCTCACTCTCTCTGTGACTCTTCTCCTTAGGCACAAGCACCCCAGAGCCAGCGTGGCACGGAGCTGGTCCCAGCACAGCCCACGCACTGGGGTTGCTCAGTGTGACCGCAGCCACAGTCTGGTTTCTTCATTTGCACAGCTTTACTCCCATGAGGCCGATTTCCCATCCAGGACAACGCGGACAAGCTGCAAAGCCCTGCTCAGCTGTGGTGACTCACTTGAGTTCCCAGTGGGAAAGTCATTGCTCCTGCCAGGCCCTGCCAGCCCAGAGGCAAATCGTTACCAGGCAGGTAAGAGATGCTCTCATATATTTAAGATTTGTGTTATCTCACAAATCCTGCTACACCTGACCAGTGTGGCCCAGATATATGTTGGCTCATGCACAGGGTGTTTTGTCCTCTTGTGAAGGGACTGTTGCCCAGAGGGAGCTGGCTTTGGGCTGGAGCAGTAGCAGACAATTCCCTGCTGAGGACTGTCCAGAGGAATAAGATGATGCTTTGTCTGTGAGGGTTGCACACACTCCAATGCTCCTTTTGTCCCTAGGCAGAAGTTGCACAAGGTCCACCAAAGCAACCCCTCGGAAATGGAGCTCTGAGTTATCCAGGTAGAAGCATCAGAGAAGTATTTCTATAGCCTGGGTGTTCTTGCTGAACCTCCCCCTGGCCTGTTATCTCCTCATTTGGAAAGACAGTACAAGAACAAATCCATATATGGCAGCCAAGCAAAGGTAGATGGGGAATGCACTTCAAACAGTTCCATCCTTTCAACAAACCTTTTATTAGACTTCTCCCCAACACACACTCTTTAGTTGTTATGAAAAGCCACCATTCAGAAAGCAAGGACACTGCTCAGGCTACCTGGGGCAGGCATTTCCCGGGAGCAGCCAACCAGCACTTGCCCAAGTCCTCTGAAATTGACTGGCAGGCAGCACAAGCAGCAGCTTGAAGTCCAGGGTGGTGCTCAGCAATGTGGCAGAGCTGTGGGCAGGGGGTTATGGTGGCCCTGTGGCACACTGGACCGCTGCTGAAGTGACCCTTCTGCCAGGCACCTCAGCCCGAAACCGGAGTCACTCTGCATTCCGCTGGAGCAGAATGGTGCAGGGAGCATCCACCACGCTGTGGAGCCAGCACTACCCAGTGATGCTGGCTGCAGCCCATACCTTCGGCTGTATCGCTGCCCGTGTTAGTGCCCCTGTGGAGCTGCCCTGCTGGGCATGGAGCAGGCGACCTGCCAGCGACCTCTGGAGAAAAACACACGGCACAAAGCAGCTTCTCCTGCACAACCACCCCCTGACATTATGGGGGCACAGCGAGCTCTGTAACGCTTGGCAGATTTTCCCCAGCAGATCTTGGAGCTGTTTGCCAGTGTGAGCAAGTTCAGGCATGTTACAGAAGACCTTCAGACTCCGAGGACAAATGAGATGCATGGATGAGTTTAAACCACCGGGCAAGACTGGGGTTTTGAAATTCCCAGGGCTGTTCCTTACTCTGAGCCTGGGCTGTAGCCCAGACAGTCCAGCTGCCAGCCTGGCATCGACACCAGGTCCCGTGGTGGTTCTGCTGATATCCCTACTTGTTAGATGCTGGCTTCAAAACCAAAATAGGAGGTTTTGCATCCTCCTCAAAACCCCACCCTCTGATCCACCTTGAAGTGGGGTGCAGAACGACTGACTGTTCAGTGAGACACCACAGGGTGTTGGCACAACGGTGTATTTATGTCACGAGATGAGATCAGCCACGCGGAGTAGGTTGGTCTGTCTGGAAAGAGTCTTGAGTCAAGCGTGTCCTATTACATTAGAGCTGGATTTTCAAAGGAGCCCAGCTCCCACTTAGGCTCTGTAACAGACAGATATTCAACAGGAGTTAGACGTGCTGGGTCATACTGGCTGCTGAGCTGGAGTCCTTTGAATATCCAGCCAAACCGTCAGTGTGCCTGTTGCTGCAGGCAAAGCCCTCCTGAAATCCAGCCCCACTGTGAGCTCCACGTCCTGGGAAACCAAGCTCATCTCGGCTCTCCCAGACATATCACACTGTAGTAGGTGACAAAAACGTGATAACCACCGCATCCTTATGCATGTGGAGGGAGCAGCTCCCTGTCAGAGCACAGCTCTGGCAGATTTGCCCTTTGATCAGCTCAGCAGCATGGGTCAGGAGAGCTGAGCATGAAGGTTTCCTTGCCTTTTGTTCTGTGGAATTAGCAGAGTTAATCAGAATGACAGCGACTTCTGCCTCAGTGCAGAGGAAAGGTCAGTGGCTCAGGCTGGATGCACGACAGTTTTCTAGACAGTTGGAAAACAACACCATGAAAGCTCATAGTATACATGCTGCTGGCACCAAGGCTCTCCCAACAGGGACCAGCATGGAAGATGTTACTGTGGAGGGAAGGAGGCTGGAGGAGGACTCCACGCTGCTGGCTTGTCACTGCACTTCATTCATCCCCATCCTCACGCTGCACAGTGAAGGTATGTCATCCTCTTTGTCACTGTGCACTGCTTGTGTCACCCAGCCAGTATCAAGAACTTCTCTCTGCCAACGTGCTTCTTAGCCACACTCCTGGATGTGCATCCTGCTGGGCTTGAGGCCTCTGTCATCTCAGTAACCTGGTGTGGGAAGAGCTGTAGGGAGGGCACTGTACTGGCATGTGGAGTGGGTGCTGGGTGCCCCCTTCCCACCACATCCCCCCAGCACCTCCATGCTTCAGGTGAGCAGGCCTTGCTGTCACTGCTTTTACATCCTTCAGTCACTGTAATTTGCTCCAGTGAACCCCTAAAACCCCACTGCTGAGCTGCTTTTGAGCTGTGGACACTGGAAGTGCAACAGTGCAGCAAGGGCTCTCCATGGTAGTCCTGCCATGGCCTGAACTTCCCATCTCTTAAATTAACTGTAGTTGAAGCAGTCACAAGTCTTAAATCCAGTTTCCTTGTCTACAATGTGACCTCTTACCTCCCTCTGATCCCCCCCAATCACAAGTGCTTGTTTTTGCTGTGGACATCCACTTATGTGTCTAATTAGTGGATTCTTTCTCTCATAGACACTAGCAGCCTCGACATGAGCCCTAATTTAAGTAGTTTGCATTTGTCCACAACATTGGTGCTTTCATTTACTCCTGCTCCTAATTAAGTGCATCTGGATATCTGCAGAGGGAGCTCTCACATTCTCTCCATGGCTCTAATTAAAATGGCCTGGATGTCCATGACATTGGTCCCTGTCAAGCCTGTCACCAGGAGGTGATGCCCGCCTTGGAACTGGCTGAAGAACGTGTAGGAGTCATTGTTCCTGAGAAAGGCCTCCACATCCAGGCCCTCCCGAAGTGCCTCAGCCACCAGCCCTGGGCTGCAGAAGGCTCCTGCTGCCTCTGTTGGCCCATCCTGCCCATCTGTTCCCCCACTGAGGAAGAGGATCTCACATCTCCCTTGAGGGCTGCTGGCTCCTGTGGCCTGAGC